>JAVJIF010010325.1:0-121132 GCA_038442645.1 Agave tequilana
CAGCCCTAATTGGCTTGAAATAGGCCCTATAAGAGCCATAAGGCCCAAACGGGGAAAAATGGGTTTTCAAGAGTCGTGAGTTGTATTACATAATTTTTATGTATAATTATACTAATTAAACTGGTTCTCCTCTTAAATGTGAAGTTGATCAAAAGTCAAACTTTCAGCCCCGATTGGCCTAAATGAGGCCTTATATGAGCCGAATATAGCCCAAACGAGGGTAAAAATGTGGTTTTAAAGAGCTGATAGTAGTATTACATAATTTCTATGTTCAATAACTACAAATTAAAGTGTTTCTCATCTTAATCTGAAAGTTTGATAACCAAAAGTTAAATTTTAGCCCGATTGGCCTGAACTAGGCATTGTAAGAGCCAAAAGGCACAAACAGGGAGAAAGCATGATTTTCAAGAGCGAGAGTAGTATCAATATTTTTTATGTATAATTATTACTAATTAAACTTGTTTCTATTCCTAGTCGGGAAGTTTGACCAAAAGTCAAACCTTCAGCCCCAATTGGCCTGAACTACGCATTATAAGAACCAAATCGGGCCCCAACGAGAGAAAATATGATTTTCAAGAGCCGTGAGTGGTATTAATAGTTCTATATGCAATTACGACTAATTAACCTTGTTCTAATGTTAATTGAAAGTTTGACCAAAAGACAAACTTTTAACCCTGATTGGCCTTAACTAGGCATTATAAGAGCTGAATAGAGTCAAAACAGGGAGAAGACGAGGTTTTTAAGAGCCGAAAGTAGTATTACAAAAATTTTATATATAATCATTATAGATTAAACTTTTTTCTATTCTTACTTTGAAAGTTGATCAAAAGTGAAACTTTCAGCTCTGATTGGCTAAGTCGAAAAGGGATTAAACGAGAGGGAAAACATGGTTTTGAAGGGTCGTGAATGGTATTACATAGTTTTTATATGCAATTACTACTATTAACCTTGTTTACAGTGTAATTGGGAAGTTTGATCAAGAGTCAAACTTTCAGCCTTGATTGACCCGAATTAGGCCTTATAAGAGCCGAATAGGGACCAAAAGGGAGAAAAACATAGTTTTTAAGAGCAATGAATGGTATTAAATAGTTTATATGTACAATTATGACTAATAAACCTTATTTCTAGTGTTAATTGTCAAGTTTGACTAAAAAGTCAAACTTTCAGCCCTGTTTGGTCTGGACTAGACCTTATAAGATTAGAGCTGAAAAAGGTACAAACAGGGAAAAATAAGGTGTCCAAGAGCAAGGAGAAGTAATACACTGTTTTATATATAATTACTACTAATTAAACTTGTTTCTCGTCTTAATTGGGTAGTTTTACCATAAGTCAAACTTTCAGCCCCGATTGGCTTGAACTTGGCTTTATAAAGACCGAATAGGGACCAAACGGGAGGAAAACATGATTTTCAAGGTCCATGAATGGCATTACATAGTTTCTATGTACAATTACTTAACTTTTTCTCTAGTGTAATTGAAAAGTTTGACCAAGAGTTAAACTTTCAGCCCCGATTGCCTGAGTAAGCCTTTATAAGAGCCGATTAGGGCCCAAACGGGGAGGGAAAACGAGGTTTTCAAGAGCCGAGAGTAATATGACATAGTTTTTATGTATAATTACCACTAATTAAACTTGTTTTTAGTCTTAATTATAAAGTTTGACAAAGTCAAACTTCAGTCTTATTAGCCTGAACTAGGCCTTATTAGAGCCGGAATAGGACCAAAAGGGAGAAAATAAGGTTTTCAAGTGCTGAGAGTGGTATTACATACTTTTTATGTACTTAATACTAGTTAACCTTATTTCTAGTGTTAATTGGAAAGTTTGACCAAAAGTCAAACTTTCTGCCCCTACAACCGAACTAGGCATAATAAGAGCCGAACAAAGCCCAAACAGGGAGGAAAACGAGGTTTTCAAGAGCCGGGAGTAGAATGACATAGTTTTTATGTATAATTACTACTAATTAACTTATTCTATGTTTGACCAAAAGTCAAACTTTCATCTCCGATTGGCCTGAACTAGGCCTTATAAGAGCCAAATAAAGGCCAAACGGGAGGAAAACATGGTTTTCAAGGGTCGTGAATAGTGTTACATAGTTTCAATGTATAATTACTACTAATTTATCTTGTTTATAGTGTAATTGGGAAGTTTGACCAAAAGTCAAACTTTGAGCCCTGATTGGCGTGAACTAGGCTTATAATAAACGATTAAGGCCCAAATAGGGGAGGAGAAAACGAGGTTTTCAAGAGCCGAGAGTAGTAATGCATAGTTTTATGTATAATTACTGCTAATTAAATTAATTAAACTAGTTTATAGTTTTAATGAGAAGTTTACTAAAGTCAGTTTTCAGCCCCGATTGGCCTTAAGTAGGCCTTATATGAGCCGAATAGGGACCAAACGGGAGGAAAACATGATTTTCAAGGGCTGAGATTGGTATTACGTAGTCTATGTATAATTTCTATTGATTAACCTTTTTCTAGTATTAATTGCAACGTTTGATCAGCACTGAAACTTTTAGCCCCTATTGGCTGAAAGGGCCTTATAAGAGCCTAATTGGGTCCAAACGGGGAGAAAATACAGTTTTCAAAAGTCAGGAGTAGTAATATATAGTTTTATGTATAATTACTATTAATTATACTAGTTCTAGTCTTAATTGAGAAGTTTTACAAAAAGTGAGAAATGGCCTATTAAGGCCCAAACGGGGAGAAAATGAGGTTTCAAGAGCCGAGAGTAGTAATACATAGATTTATGTATAATTACTACAAATTAAACTAGTTCTAGTCTAATTGAGAAGTTTTACTAAAAGTCAAGTTTTCAGCCTCGATTGGCCTGAAGTAGGCCTTATAAGAGCCGAATAAGGACAAAACGGGAGGAAAACATGATTTTCAAGGGCTGAGAATGGTATTTCGTAGTTCTATTGTACAATTTCTATTGATTAACCTTTTTTCTAGTGTTAATTGGGAAGTTTGACCAGAAATGAAACTTTTAGCCCCTATTGGCCCGAAAAGGGCCTTATAAGGCCTAACAGGGTCCAAAACAGGAGAAAATAAGGTTTTCAAGTGTATGAGAGTGGTATTATATAGTTTTTATGTACAATTAGTACTAATTAACTTTATTCTAGTGTTAATTGGAAAGTTTGACCAAAAGTCAAAACTTCAGCCCCTATCAGCCTGAATTAGGCCTTATAAGAGCGAATAAAGCCCAAACAGGAAGAAAATGAGGTTTTCAAGAGCCGGGAGTAAAATGACATAGTTTTATTTATAATTACTACTAATTAAACTTATTTCTATGTTTGACCAAAAGTAAAACTTTCATCTCATTGGCTGAAGTAGGCCTTATAAGAGCCAAATAGAGACCAAATGGGAGGAAAACATGGTTTTCAAGGGCCGTGAATAGTATTACATAGTTTATATGTATAATTACTACTAATTAATCTTGTTTATAAGTTAAATGGGAAGTTGACCAAAAGCCAAACTTTGAGCCTCGATGGTGTGCGTGAACTAAGCCTTATAATAGCCGATTAAGGCCCAAACGGGGAGGAAAACGGGGTTTTCAAGAGCGGAGTGTAGTAATACATAGTTTTATGTAAAATTACTACAAATTAAACTAGTTTCTAGTCTTAATTGAGAGAAGTTTTACTAAAAGTCAAGTTTTCAGCCACGATTGGCCTGAACTAGGCCCTATAAGAGCCGAATAGGGACCAAAGGGAGGAAAACATGATTTTTAAGGGCTGAGAATGGTATTACATAGTTATATATATAATTTCTATTGATTAACCTTTTTCTAGTGTTAATTGGGGAGTTTGACCAGAACTGAAACTTTAGCCTCTATTGGCCCGAAAAGGGCCTTATAAGGGCCTAATAGGGTCCCAAACGAGGAGAAAATACAGTTTTCAAAAGTCAGGAGTAGTAATATATAGTTCTTATGTATAATTACTGCTAATTATACTAGTTTCTATTCTTAATTGAGAAATTTTACCAAAAGTGAAACTTTCAGTCCCGATTGGTCTGAACAAGACCTTATAATGGCCGATTAAGGCCCAAACGGGGAGAAAACGAGGTTTCAAGAGCCGAGAGTAATGATACATAGTTTTTATGTATAATTACTACTAATTAAACTAGTTTCTAGTCTTAATTGAGAAGTTTTACAAGAGTCAAACTTGCAGCCTCGATTAGCCTGAACTAGACCTTATATGAGCCGAATAGGGCCCAAACGGTGGAGAAAACATGGTTTTCAAGGGTTGAGAGTGGTATTGTATAGTTCTATATACAATTATTACTAATTAACTTGTTTCTAATATTAAATTGGAAAGTTTAACAAAAGTCAAACTTTCAGCCTTGATTAGCCTGAAACTAATCCTTATAAGAACCTAATAACGTCCAACTGGGGAGAAAATATAGTTTTCAAAAGCCGAAAGTAGTAATACATAGTTTTTATGTATAATTAATGCTAATTAAACTAGTTCTAGTCTTAATTGAGAAGTTTAACTAAAAGTCAAACTTTCAGCCCCGATTGGCTTGAACTGGACCTCATAAGAGCTGAATAGGAACCAAACGGGAGGAAAACATGGTTTTCAAAGGCCGTGAATGGTGTTACATTGTTTTATGTACAATTACTAATAATTAGCCTTGTTTCTAGTGTTAATGAGAAAGTTTGATCAAAATCAAAACTTTCAGTCCCGATTGGCCAAACTAGGCATTATAATAGCCGATTAGGGCCCAAACAGGGAGAAAATGAGGTTTTCAAGAGTCATTAGCAGTAGCACATAGTTTTTCTGTATAATTATACTAATTAAACTAGTTTCTAATCTTAATTGGAAAGTTTTACCAAAACTTAAACTTCAACCTCGATGGCTTAAAACACCTTATAAGAGCCGAATAGTGACTAAACGGGAGGAAAATATGATTTTCAAGGGCCGTAAAAGGTATTACATAGTGCTATACAATTACTACTGATTAACCTAATTTCTAGTGTTAATGAGAAGTTTGACTAAAATTGAAACTTTCAGCTCTTACTGGCCTGAATTAGGCCTTATAAGAGCCTAATGGGTCTAATCAGAGAGAATATACAGTTTTCAAAAGTCAGGAGTTGTATTATATAGTTTTTATGTATAATTAATATTAAATAAAACTTATTCTAGTCTTAATTGAAAAGTTTGACCCAAAAGTCAAACTTTCAGCCCTTATAGGCCTGTACTAGGCCTTGTAAAGCCGAATATGGCACAAATCGGAAGAAAACATGATTTTCAATAGCTTAGAGTGGTATTACATAGTTTCTATGTACAATTACTACTAATTTATTTTATTTCTAGCGTTAATTGGAATTACTGACCTAAAGTCAAACTTGCATCTCCGATTGGCCTAGGCCACCATATAAGAGCCGAACAAGGCCCAAACAGGGAGAAATGAGGTTTTCAAGAGTCAGGAGTAGTATTACATAGTTTTTATGTGTAATTACTACTAATTAAACTTGTTTCTCGTCTTAATTGGAAGTTTTACCAAAAGTTAAACTTTTCAGCCCCGATTGACCTGAACCAGGTCTTATAAGAGCCATATAGGGCCCAAACGGGGAGAAACCATGATTTTCAGGATTTAGGAGTAGTTCACATAGTTTCTATGTATAAACTATAATTAATTAATTTGTTTCTATTCTTAATTTGTAAGTTTGACCAGAAGTCAAACTTTCAGCCCTGATTTGTCAGAATTAGGCCTTATAAGAGCTAAATAGGGGCCAACAAGAGGAAAACTTGATTTTCAAAAGCTAAAAGTGATATTACATAGTTTCCATGTACAATTACTGCGAATTAACCTTGTTTCTAGTGTTAATTGGGAAGTTTGAGCAAAAATTAACCTTTAATCCCTTGATAGCCTAAACTAGGCCTTATAAGAGCCGAATAGGAGCGAAACGGGTGAAAAGGCGGTTTCTCATTAGGCCCTATACTACTAATTAAAATTGTTTTAAGTATTAATTAGGAAGTTTGAGCAAAAGTCGAACATTATGCCCTTATTGGCCTGAACTAGGCCTTATTAGAGCTGAATAGGGCCAAAACAGGGAAAAAACGTGGTTTTTAAGAGCCGAGAGTGGTATTTCAAAGTTTTTATATATAACAACTATTATCCCCGATTGGCCTGAATTGGCTTTATAAGAGCTGAATAGGGACCAAACGGGAGGAAAACATTATTTTCAAGGGCTGTGAATAGTATTACATAGCTTCTATGTACAATTACTACTAATTAACCTTGTTTATAGTGTTAATTGAGAAGTTTGATCAAAAGTCAAACTTTCAGCCCCGATTGGCATGAACTAGGCCTAATAATAACCGATTAGGGCCCAAACAGGGAGAAAACGAGTTTTCAAGAGCTGAGAGTAGTAATACATAGTTTTTATATATAATTACTACTAATTAAACTAGTTTCTAGTCTTAATTTTGAGAAGTTTTACCAAAAGTCAAACTTTAGCCCCGATTGGCCTGAAGTAGGCCTTATAAGAGCCGAATAGGGACCAAACGGGAGGAAAACATAATTTTCAAGGGCCGAGAATGGTAATACATAGTTCTATATACAATTTCTATTGATTAACCTTTTTTCTAGTTTTATTTGGGTAGTTTGACCAGAACTGAAACTTTTAGCCCTATTAGCCTGAAAAGGCCTTATAAGAGCCTAATTGGGCCCAAACGGGGAGAAACTACAGTTTTCAAAAGTCAGGAGTAGTAAATATAGTTTTATATATAATTACTAATAATTATACTAGTTTCTAGTCTTAATTGAGAAGTTTTACCAAAAGTCAAACTTTCAGTCCTGATTAGCCTAAACAAGACCTTATAATAGCCGATTAAGGCCCAAACGGGAAAAAAAACGAGGTTTCAAGAGCCGAGAGTAGTAGTAATACATAGTTTTTATGTATAATTACTAAACTAGTTTCTAGTCAAACTTTCAGCCTGGTTAGGCTGAACTAGACCTTATATGATCTGAATAGGGCCTAAACGGGAGAAAATCATGGTTTTCAAGGGCTGAGGGTGGTATTGCATTGTTTCTACATACAATTATTACTAATTAACTTGTTTCTAATATTAATTGAAAAGTTTGATTAAAAGTCAAACTTTCAGCCCTGATTTGCCTGAACTAGTCCTTATAAGAGCCGAATAAGGTCCAACCGGGGAGACAATACAGTTTTCAAAAGCCGGGAGTAGTAATACATAGTTTTTATGTATAATTACTACTAATTAAACTAGTTCTAGTCTTAATTGAGAAGTTTGACTGAAAGTCAAACTTTCAGCCCGATTGGCTTGAACTAGGCCTCATAAGAGCCGAATAGGGACAAAACAGGAGGAAAACATAATTTTCAAAGCCGTGAATTGTGTTACATAGTTTTTATGTACAATTACTACTAATTAGACTCGTTTTTTATTCTTATTTTGAAAGTCTGACTAAAATTCTAACTTTCTATCCGATTAGCCAGAACTAGGCCTTATAGGGTCCAAACTTAAGGAAAACATGGTTTTCAAGTAGTGAGAGTGGTATTACATAGTTTTTATATATAATTACTGCTAATGAACCATGTTACTAGTGTTAATTAGGAAGTTTGAGCTAAAATCAAACTTTCAGCCCTGGTTAGCCTAAACTAGCATTATAAGAGCCGAATAGGGCTCAAACGGGTGAAAATGCCATTTTCAAGAGCCCAGAGTAGTGTTTCGTAGTTTTTTGTATAATTACTACTAAGTAAACTTGTTTTAAGGCTTAATTAGGAAGTTTGACCAAAAGTCAAACCTTATAAGTGCATATTAGGGCCCAAACTGTAAAAAAATAGGGTTTCAAGTGTTAAGAGTGGTATTACATAGTTTCTATGTAGAATTTATACAAATTAATCTTTTTTCTACTTTTAATTGAAAAGTTTTTATGTACAATTACTACTAATTAGACTTGTTTTTGTACAATTACTACTAATTAGACTTGGTTTTATTTTTATTTTGGAAGTCTGACTAAAATTCTAACTTTCTACCCGATTAGCTAGAAGTAGGCCTTATAATAGCCAAATAGGGTCCAAACTTAAGGAAAACATGGTTTTCAAGTGGTGAGAGTAGTATTACATAGTTTTTATATACAATTACTGCTAATGAACCATGTTTCTAGTGTTAATTGGGAAGTTTGAGCTTTTCTAGTGGGGAGAGTGGTATTACATAGTTTTTATATACAATTACTGCTAATGAACCATGTTACTAGTGTTAATTGGGAAGTTTGAGCTAAAATCAAACTTTCAGCCCTGGTTAGCCTAAACTACGCATTATAAGAGCCGAATAGGGCTCAATGGGTGAAAATGCCATTTTCAAGAGCCCAGAGTAGTGTTTCATAGTTTTTTGTATAATTACTACTAAGTAAACTTGTTTTAAGGCTTAACTAGGAAGTTTGACCAAAAGTCAAACCTTATAAGTACATATTAGGGCCCAAACGGGAAGAAAATATGGTTTCAAGTGTTGAGAGTGGTATTACATAGTTTCTTTGTACAAATACTATTACCTAAACTTGTTTGTAGTGTTAATTAGGAAGTTTTAACCGAAAATCAAACTTTCAGCCACGATTAGCCTGAATAAGTTATTATATGAGCTGAATAGGACCCAAACAGGGAGTAATATTACATAGTTTTTAGGTATAATTACTACTAATTAAACTTGTTTCTAGTCTTAATTGAAAATTTTGGCCAAAGTCAAACTTTCGCCCTGATTGGCTCCAACTAGCCTTATAAGAGCCGAATAGGGCTAAAAAACAGGGAGAAAACATGGATTTCAAGAGCCTGGAGTAGTATCACATAGTTCTATGTATAACTACTACTAATTAAACTTAAAATATTTTTAATTTGAAAGTTTGCCAAAAAGTCAAACTTCAGCCCCGATTGGGCTGAATTCGGCCATATAAGTGCCAAATAGGGTCCAAACCCTAGGAAAACATGGTTTTCAAGAGCTGAGAGGGATGTTACAAAGTTTCTATGTACAATTACTACAAGTAATCTTATTTCTAATCCTAATTAGGAAGTTTAACCAAAAGTCAAACCTTCAGCCTTATTGGTCAGAACTAGGCCTTATAAGAGCCGAATAGTGTCTAAACAAAAAGTAAAACATGGTTTTCAAAAGCTGAGAGTGGTATAACATAGTTACTATGTACAATTACTACTAACTAATCTTATTTCTAGTGTTAATTAGGAGTTTGACTAAAAGTTAAAATTTCAGTCCGATTGGCCTTAAGTAAGCCATATAATAGGCAAATGCAGCCTAAACGGGGAGAAAATGAGGTTTTAAAGAGCTGGGAGTAATATTGATAGTTTTTATGTATAATTACTATAAATTAAATTTGTTTTCTATTCTTAATTTGAAAGTTCGATAAAAAGTTAAACTTTCAGCCCTGATTAACCTGTCTAGGCCATGTAAGAGCTGAGTAGGGACTAAACGGAAGGAAAACATGGCTTTCAAGGGCCGTGAATGGTATTACATTATTTCTATGTATAATTAATACTGATTAACTTTGTTTCTAATGTTAATGGGAAGTTTGACCAAAAGGCAAGTTTTCAGCCCCTATTGGCCTTAGCTAGGCCTTATAAGAGCCGAATAGGGTCCAAACTAGGAGAAAATGCCATTTTCAAGAGCCTGGAGTAGTATTACATAGCTTTTATATATAATTACTACTAATTAAACTTATTTCTAGTCTTAATAAGAAAGTTTTAGCAAAAGTCAAGCCTTCAATCCTTATTGGTCTGAACTAGGCCTATAAGAGCCAGTAGGGACCAAACTGGAGGAAAACATGGTTTTCAAGAGCTGAGAGTGAGATTACATAGTTTTCGTATATAATTACAACTAATTAACCTATTTCTAGTATTTATTGGAAATCTTGACCAAAAGCCAAACTTTAAGCCTCAATTGGCCTGAACAAGAAGTTATAAGAGCCGAATAAGGCACAAAAGGCGAGAAAATATGGTTTTTAAGAGCCGATAGTTGTAATACCAAAATTATATATATAATTACTAGTAAATAAACTTATTTTCAAGTCTTAATTGGTAAGTTTTTACCAAAGTCAAACTTTCAGCCTCGATTGGCCTGAGCTAGGCCTTATAAGAGCCGAATAGGGACAAAACGGGAGGAAATTATAGTTTTCAAGGCTTTGAATGGTATTATATAGATTATATGTACAATTACTACTAATTAATCATGTTTCTTGTGTTAATTAAGAAATTTGACCAAAAGTCAAAATTTCATCCCCGATTGACCTGAACTAGGCTTATAAGAGCCGAATTAAGGCTCAAACGGGGAAAAAACAAGATTTTCAAGAGCCGGGAGTCGTAATACATAGTTTTTATATATAATTACAACTAATTAACCATGTTTCTAGTGTTAATTTGGAAGTTTGAGTTAAATCAAACTTTCAGCCCTGGTTAGCCTAAACTAAGCCTTATAAGAGCCGAATAGGGCTCAAACAGGTGAAAATACAGTTTTCAAGAGCCTGGAGTAGTGTTACATAGTTTTTTTTATAATTACTACTAAGTAAACTTGTTTTAAGGCTTAATTAGGAAGTTTGACCAAAAGTCAAATCTTATAAGTACATATTAGGGCCTAAACTGGAAGAAAATATGGCTTCAAGTGTTGAGAGTGGTACTACATAGTTTCTATGTAGAATTTATACAAATTAATCTTGTTTCTAGTTTTAATTGGGAAGTTTAGCCAAAAGTCAAACTTTCAGCTCTGATTGGCCTGAACTAAGCTTTATATAAGCGAATAGGGTCCAAGCAGGGAGAGAATGCGGTTATCAAGAGCCTTGGGTTGTATTATATAGTGTTGTTTATGTACAATTACTACTAATTAATCATTTTTTTAGTCTTAATTGAGAAGTTTGACCAAAATTCAAACTTTTATCCCTGACTGGCCTTAACTAGGCCTTATTAGAACTTATTAGAGACCATAAGGGGAGAAAATGAGGTTTTCTAAAGCCGGGAGTATTATTACATAGTTTCTATGTATAACTACTACTAATTAAACTTTTTTGTATTCTTAATTTTGAAGTTTGACTAAAAGTCAAACTTTCAGCCCTGATTGGCCTGAACTAGGCCATATCAGAGCTGAACAAGGCTCACACGGGAAGAAAACATAGTTTTCAAGAGCAAGTGAGCGAAATTACATAGTTTTTATGTACATTTACTACAAATTAACATTGTTTTTAAGTCAAACTTTTAGTTCCAATTGGTCTGAAATATGCCTTATAAGAGCCGAATAGGGCCTAAACAGGGAAAAACCAAGGTTTTCAATAGCCAAGAATAGAATTACATAGTTCATGTCTAGTTACTACAATATTCTTAATTGAGAAGTTTGATCAAAAGTTAAACTTTCTGCCTCGATTGCCCTGAACTCGGCTTTATAAGAGCCGAATAGGGCCCAAACAGAGAAAAAACGTGATTTTTCAAGAGCCGAGAGTAGTATTACATAGATTCTATGAACTAACTTCTAATTAATCTTATTTCTAGTCTTAATCTAGAATTTTGACCAAAAGTCATACTTTCAACCCGATTTACCTGAACTATGCCTTTGAAGAGCCGAATAGAATAGGGCCCAAACGGGGAATAAATATGGTTTTTCAAGAGCGTTAAGTAGTATTATATAGTTTTTATGTAAATTTACTATTAATTTAATATGTTTCTAGTATTAATTGGGAAGTTTGACCAAAAGTAAAACTTTCAGCCCCGATTGG
Source organism: Agave tequilana (assembly GCA_038442645.1). Classification (NCBI taxonomy): domain Eukaryota; kingdom Viridiplantae; phylum Streptophyta; class Magnoliopsida; order Asparagales; family Asparagaceae; genus Agave; species Agave tequilana. The sequence goes on from JAVJIF010010325.1 coordinate 11,718, forward strand.
CCTGAACGCCTTGTGTAAGAGTCGAGTAGAAACCAAACGAGAGGAAGACAAGGTTTTCAAGAGCCATTAGTGGTATTATATAGTTTCAATGTATAATTGCTACTAATTAACCTTGTTTCTCATCTTAGTTGAGAAGTTTGACCAAAAGTCAAACTTTCAGCTCCGATTGGTTTGAACTAGGGCCTTATTAGAGTCGAATAGGACCCAAATGGGAGAAAAACAAGGTTTTCAAGAGATGTGAGCGGTATTACATTGTTTCTATGGATAATTACTACTAATTAACCCTGTTTCTACTGTTAATTGAAAGTTTGACCAAAAGTCAAACCTTCAGCCCCGATTGGCCTGAACTGCCCATTATAAGAGCTAAATAGGGCCTAAACCGGAGGAAAACATGGTCTAAAGTGCTGAGAGTTGTATTACATAGTTCTGTGTACAATTACTATTAATAAACCTTACATAGTTCTGAACTCGGCCTTATAAGAGCTGAATAAGACTTAAACGGAGAGAAAATAAGATTTTCAAGGGCCGAGAGTAGTATTACATAGTTTTTATGTATAACGGACTATAAATTAAACTTGTTTCTATTCTTAATTTTTAAGTTTGACCAAAAATCAAACTTTCTTCCATTGGCCTAAATTAGGCCTAATAAGAGCCGAAAAGGGACCAAACGAGAGAAAAATATGGTTCTCAAGGGTCGTGAATGGTATTACATAGTTTCTTTATACAATTACTACTAATTAACTTTTTCTCTAGTGTTAATTGTGAATTTTGATCAAAAATCAAACTTTTAGCCCCGATTGGCCTGAATTAGGTCTTATAAGAGCCAGATAAGGTCCAAACAGGAAGAAAATGCAGTTTTCAAGAGCCGAGGGTATTACATAGTTTTTATGTATAATTACTGCGAATTAAACTTGTTTCTAATCTTAATTATAAAGTTCTATTAAACGTCAAACTTCCAGCCTCGATTGGCCTAAAGTAGTCCTTATAAGAGCCGAATAGGGACCAAACGGGAGGAAACATAGTTTTCAAGGGCCGTGAAAGGTATTACATAGTTTCTATATTCAATTATTAGTAATTAACTTTGTTTCTAGTGCTAATTGGAAAGTTTGACCAATTGTCAAACTTTCAGCCTCAATTGGCCTAAACTAGACCATATAAGAGCGAAAGAAATAGAATCCAAACAAGGAGAAAATGCAGTTTTCAAGAGCTGAGAGTAGTATTACTTAGTTTTTATGTATAATTATTACTAATTAAACTTATTCCTAGTCTGAATTGAGAAGTTTGACCAAAAGTCAAACCTTCAACCCCGATTGGCCGGAACTAAGCCTAATAAGAGCTAAATAAGGCCCAACGGGGAGAAAATGAGGTTTTTAAGATTCGAGAATAGTAATACATAGTTTTTATGCATAATTACTACTAATTAAACTTTTTTCTAGTTTTAATTAGGAAGTTCTACCAAAATTCAAACTTTCAACCTCAATTGGCCTGAATTAGGCCTTATATAAGAGCCGAATAGGGACCAAATGGGAGGAAAACATGGTTTTCAAGGGCCGTGAATGGGTAATATATAGTTTCTTTATACAATTACTATTAATTAACCTTGTTTCTAGTATTAATTAGAAAGTTTGACTATGAGCCAAACTTTCAGCCTTGATTGGCCTGAACTAGGCCTTATAAGAGTTGAATAGGGTCCAAACAGGGAGAAAATGCAGTTTTCAAGAATTGAGAGTAGTATTACATAGTTTTAATGTATAATTACTGCTGATTAAACTTGTTTCTAGTCTTAATTAGGAATTACCAAAAGTCAAACCTTTAACCCATATTGGCTTGAACTGGCCTTATAAGAGCCGAATAGGGCCAAACGGTTGAAAAACATGATTTTCAAGATTTGAGAGTTGTATTACATAGTTTTTATGTGCAATTACTACTAATTAACCTTTTTTTATGTTAATTGGAAAGTATGACCAAAAGTCAAACTTTCAGCCTGATTGGCCTGAACTAGGCCGATAATAGTCGATTGGGCCCCAAACGAGGAGAAAATGAGATTTTCAAGACTCGGGAGTAGTATAATATAGTTTTTATATATAATTACTATTAATTAAACTTGTTTCTAATCTTAATTGGGATTTTTGACCAAAAGTCATACTTTCAACACCGATTGGCTGGAACTAAGCCTTATAAGAGCGAATAGGGCCCAAACAGAGAGAAAATATCGTTTTCAAGAGCCAGTAGTATCACATAGTTTCTTTATACAAGTACTACTAATTAAACTTGGAAGTTTGAACAAAGGTCAAACTTCAGTACTGATTGGTTAAATTAGGCCTTATAAGAGCCGAATAGGGCCCAAATGGGAGAAAAAAATGATTTTCAAGAGATGACAATGGCATTACATAGTTTCTATGTACAATTACTACTAATTAACCTTTTTCTAGTGTTAATTGGAAAGTTTGACTGACAGTCAAATTTTCAGCCCTGATTCGCCTGAACTAGGCCTTATAATGCCGAATAGGATACAAACGGGAGGAAAAAAGTTTTCAAGGGCCTTGAATGGTTAAATTAGGCCTTATAAGAGCCGAATATGGCCAAAATAGGGAGAAAATGCTATTTTCAAGATCCGGGAGTAGTATTACATAGTTTTTATATATAATTACTTCAAATTAAACTTGTTTCCAGTGTTAATTGAGAAGTTTGATCAAAAGTCAAAATTTCACCCCGATGGCCTAAACTAGACCTTATAAGAGCCGAATATAGCCTAAACGGGGAGAAATCGTGGTTTTAAAGAGCTCGGAGTAGTATTAAAAAGTTTCTATGTGTAATCACTTCTAATTAAACTTGTTTCTAGTCTTAATATGGAAGTTTGATCAAAAGTCAAACTTGTAGCCCTGATTGGCCTAATCCTAGGCATTATAAGAGCCGACTTGGGCCCAAATAGAGAGAAAATAAGGTTTTCAAAAGTCGGGAGTAGTATCACATAGTTTTATGTATAATTACCATTAGTTAAATTTGTTCTATTCTTAATTGGAAAGTTTGATTAAAAGTTAAACTTTCAGCCCCGATTGGCTTAAACTAGGCCTTGTAAGAGCCGAATAGGGCCCAAATGGCAGGAAAACATGGCTTTTAAGAGCCATGAGTGGTATTGTATATTTTATAAGCAATTACTAATAATTAACTTTATTTCTATTATTAATTGGGAAGTTTGACAAAAGTTAAACTTTCAGCCTCGATAGGCTTAACTAGGCCTTATTAAGAGTTGAATAGGGCCCAAAAAAGAAGAAATGAGGTTTTTAAGAGACGGGAGTAGTATTACATAGTTTTTATGTTTAAATACTATCAATTAAACTTGTTTTTATTCTTAATTTGAAAGGTTGACCAAAATTTAAATTTTCAGCCCAGATTGGCCTGAACTACGCCTTATAAGAGCCGAAGAGGGACCAGATGTATTACATAGTTCTATGTACAATTACTACTACTTAAACTTGTTTCTAGTTTTAATCTGGAAGTTTGACCAAAAGTCAAACTTTCAGCCCCGATTGGCCTGAACTAGGTATTATAAGAGCCGAATAAAACCTAAACGAGGAGATAACGAGATTTTCAAGAGCCGGGAGTGGAATTACATATTTTCTACGTACATTTACTATTAATTAACTTTGTTTCTAGTCTTAATTGGCAAGTTTGAAAAAAAAAGTCAAATATGTCTTATAAGAGCCGAATAGGGCCCAAACGGGGAGAAACCGAGGTTTTCAATAGCCGGGAGTAAAATTACATAGTTTTTATGTATAATTACTTAAAATTAAACTTGTTTCTAGTCTTAAGTAGAAAATTTGATTAAAAGTCAAACTTTCTGCCCCGATTGCCCTGAACTCGGCTTTATAAGCGCAGACTAAGGGCCAAACGGAGAGAAAATGTGATTTTTCAAGAGTCGGGAGTAGTATTACACAGATTCTATACACAATTACTGCTAATTAATGTTATTTCAAGTCTTAATCTGATAGTTTGACCAAAAGTCATACTTACAGCCCCGATTTACCTGAATTAGGCCTTAGTCGAATAGGGTTCAAACGGGGAGAGAACATGTTTTCAAGAGCCTTGAGTGGTATTACATAATTTTTATGTAAATTTGCTACTAATTTTATATGTTTCTAGTCTTAATTAGGAAGTTTGACCAAAAGTAAAACTTTCAGCCCTGATTGGCCAGAGCTAGGCCTTATAAGAGCCGAAGAAGACCCCAAATGGGAGGAAAACAAAGTTTTCAAGAGCCGTGAGTAGTATTACATAGTTTTTATGTACAATTACTGCTAATTAACCTTGTTTCTAGTGCTAATTGGGAAGTTTAATTAAAGTCAAACTTTCAGCCCTAATTGGCTTGAAATAGGCCCTATAAGAGCCAAATACGGTCCAAACGGGAGGAAATGCGGTTTTCGAGTTGTGAGTTGTATTACATAGTTTTTATGTATAATTACTACTAATTAAACTAGTTCTACTCTTAATTGTGAAGTTTGATCAAAAGTCAAACTTTAAGCTCTGATTGGCATGTACAAGGCCTTATAAGAGCTGAATATAGCTCAAACGAGGGGAAATGTGGTTTTAAAGAGCTGATAGTAGTATTACATAATTTCTATGTTCAATTACTACAAATTAAAGTTGTTTCTCACATTAATCTGAAAGTTTGACCAAAAGTTAAATTTTAGCCCCGATTGGCCTGAACTAGGCATTGTAAGAGCCAAATAGGCCACAAACAGGGAGAAAGCATGATTTTCAAGAGCCGAGAATAGTATCACATATTTTTATGTATAATTATTACTAATTAAACTTATTTCTATTCCTAATCGGGAAGTTTGACCAAAGTCAAACCTTCAGCCCCAATTGGTCTGAACTACGCATTATAAGAACCAAATCAGGCCCCTACGAGAGAAAAATATGATTTTCAAGAGCCGTGAGTGGTATTAATTAGTTTCTATATGCAATTACGACTAATTAACCTTGTTTCTAATGTTAATTGAAAGTTTGACCAAAAGACAAACTTTTAGCCCTGATTGGCCTGAATTAGGCCTTATAAGAGCTGAATGGGTCAAAACAGGGAGAAGACGAGGTTTTTAAGTGCCGAGAGTAGTATTACAAAGTTTTTATGTATAACCATTTTAAATTGAACTTTTTTCTGTTCTTAATTTGAAAGTTTGATCAAAAGTGAAACTTTCAGCCTGGATTGGCTTTATAAGAGTCGAATAGGGACTAAACGGGAGGAAAACATAGTTTTCAAGGGTCGTGAATGATATTACATAGTTTTTATATACAATTACTACTAATTAACCTTGTTTTCAGTGTTAATTGGGAAGTTTGATCAAGAGTCAAACTTTCAGCCCTGCTTGGCCTGAACTATGTGGTATAAGAGCCGAATAGGGACCAACAGGGAGGAAAACATAGTTTTCAAGGACTGTGAATGCTATTACATAGTTTATATGTACAATTATGACTAATTAACCTTATTTCTAGTGTTAATTGTGAAGTTTGACTAAAAGTCAAACTTTCAGCCCTGTTTCGTCTGGATTAGACCCTATAATATTAGAGCCGAATAAGGTACAAAAAGGGAAAAACAAGGTTTCCAAGAGCAAGGAGAAGTAATACATAGTTTTATATATAATTAGTACTAATTAAACTTGTTTCTCATCTTAATTGGGAAGTTTTAACAAAAATCAAACTTTCAGCCCCGATTGGCCTGAACTAGGTTTTATAAGAGCCGATAGGGACCAAACGGGAGGAAAACATGGTTTTCAAGGGCCATGAATGGTATTACAAAGTTTCTATGTACAATTACTACTAATTTACTTTATTTCTAGTGTTAATTGAAAAGTTTGACCAAGCCTTATATAAGAGCTGACTAGGGCCCAAACAGGGAGAAAATGAGGTTTTCAAGAGCCGAGAGTAGTATGACATAGTTTTTATGTATAATTACCACTAACTAGACTTGTTTTTATTCTTAATTATAAAGTTTTAACAAAAGTCAAACCTTCAGTCTTATTAGCCTGAACTAGGCTTTATTAGAGCCGAATAGGACCAAAACGGGAGAAAATAAGGTTTTCAAGTGCTGAGAGTGGTATTTTATAGTTTTTATGTACAATTAGTACTTAATTAACCTTATTTCTTGTGTTAATTAGAAAGTTTGACCAAAAGTCAAACTTTCAGCCTCTATCAGCCTGAACTAGGCTTTATAAGAGCCGAACAAAGCCTAAACAGGGAGAAAACGAGATTTTCAAGAGCCGGGAGCAGAATGACATAGTTTTTATGTATAATTACTACAATTAAACTTATTTCTAAGTTTGACGAAAAGTCAAACTTTCATCTCTGATTGGCCTGAAGAAGGCCTTATAAGAGCCGAATAGAGACCAAACGGGAGGAAAACATTGTTTTCAAGGACCGTGAATAGTATTACATAGTTTTTATGTACAATTACTACTCATTAATCTTGTTTATAGTGTTAATTGGGAAGTTTGACCAAAAGTCAAACTTTGAGCCCCGATTGGCATGAATTAGGTCTTATAATAGCCGATTAGGGCCCAAACGGGGAGAAAACGAGGTCTTCAAGAGCCGAGAGTAGTAATACATAGTTTTTATGTATAATTACTACTAATTAAACTAGTTTCCGGTCTTAATTAAGAAGTTTTACTAAAAGTCAAGCTTTCAGCCCCGATTGGCCTGAGTAGGCCTTATGAGAGCCGAATAGGGACCAAACGGGAGGAAAACATGATTTTCAAGGGCCGAAATGGTATTACATAGTTCTATGTACAATTTCTATTGATTAACCTTTTTCTAGTGTTAATTAGGAAGTTTGATCAGAACTGAAACTTTTAGCCCCTATTGACCTAAAAGGGCCTTATAAGAGCCTAATAGGGTCCAAACGTGGAGAAAATACAGCTTACAAAAGTCAGGACTAATAATACATAATTTATATATATTATTACTACTAATTATACTAGTTTCTAGTCTTAATTGAGAAGTTTTACAAAAAGTAAAACTTCAGTCCCGATTGGCCTGAACAAGACCTTATAATCGCTGATTAAGGCCCAAACGGGGAGAAAACGAGGTTTCAAGAGCCGAGAGTAATAATACATAGTTTTTATATATAATTACTACTAATTAAACTCATTTCTAGTCTTAATTGAGAAGTTTTACCTAGAGTCAAACTTTCAGCCTCGATTAGCCTGAACTAGACCTTATATGAGCCGAATAGGGCCCAAACGGGAGAAGACATGATTTCCAAGGGTTGAGAGTTGTATTGTATAGTTTCCATATACAATTATTACTAATTAACCATGTTTCTAATATTAAATTGGAAAGTTTGACCAAAAGTCAAACTTTCAGCCCTGATTAGCCTGAACTAGTCCTTATAAGTGCCGAATAGGGTCCAACCGGGGAGAAATATAGTTTTAAAAAGCCGAAAGTAGTAATACATAGTTTTTATGTATAATTACTACAAATTAAACTAGTATCTAGTCTTAACTGAGAAGATTGACTAAAAGCCAAACTTTCAGCCCCGATTGGCCTGAACTGGGCCTCATAAGAGCCGAAAGGGGCCAAACGGGAGCAAAACATGGTTTTCAAAGGCCGTGAATGGTGTTAATGAGAAAGTTTGAATAAAAGTTAAACTTTCAATCTCTATTGGCCTAAACTAGGCATTATAATAGCCGATTAGGGCCCAAACAGGGAGAAAACGAGGTTTTCAAGAGTCATTAGCAGTAGTCATAGTTTTAATGTATAATTATTACTAATTAAACTAGTTTCTAGTCTTAATTGGAAAGTTTTACCAAAAATCAAACTTTTTTAGGCTCGATTGGCCTAAACTACACCTTATAAGAGCTGAATAGTGACTAAACGGGAGGAGAATATGGTTTTCAAGGGCCGTAAAAGGTATTACATAGTGCTATGTACAATTACTACTGATTAACCTAATTCTTAGTGTTAATTGAGAAGTTTGATTAAAATTGAAACTTTCAACTCCTATTGGCCTGAATTAGGCCTTATAAAAGCCTAATGGGTCCAATCAGAGAGAAAATATAGTTTTTAAAGGTCAGGATACTATTACATAGTTTTTATGTATAATTATTACTAAATAAACTTATTTCCAGTCATAATTGGGAAGTTTGACCAAAAGTCAAACTTTCTGCCCTTATTGGCCTGAAGTAAGCCTTATAAAGCCGAATATGGCCCAAACCGGAAGAAAAATGATTTTCAAAGCTTATAATGGTATTACATAGTTTCTATGTACAATTACTACTAATTTATTTTATTTCTAGCGTTAATTAGGATTACTGACCTAAAGTCAAACTTGCATCTCTGATTGGCCTAGGCCATCAGATAAGAGCCGAGCATGGCCCAAATAGGGAGAAATGAGGTTTTCAAGAGTCGAGAGTAGTATTATATAGTTTTTATGTGTAATTACAACTACTTAAACTTGTTTCTAGTCTTAATTGAGAAGTTTTACCAAAAGTCAAACTTTCAGCCCTGATTGGCCTGAACCAGGTCTTATAACAGCCGTATAGGGCTCAAACGGGGAGAAACCATGTTTTTCAGGATTCGGGAGTAGTTCACATAGTTTCTATATATAAACTATAACTAATTAATTTGTTTCTATTCTTAATTTGTAAGTTTGACCAAAAGTCAAACTTTCAGCCCCGATTAGCCAGAACAAGGCGTTATAAGAGGCAAATAGGGCCCAAACAAGAGGAAAACATGATTTTCAAGAGCTGAGAGTGATATTACATAGTTTTCATGTACAATTACTGCGAATTAAATCTTGTTTCTAGTGTTAATTGAGAAGTTTGACCAAAATTAAACTTCAGCCCTTGATAGCTTAAACTAGGCCTTATAAGAGCCGAATAGGGCCCAAACAGTTGAAAATACGGTTTCCCATTTGAGCCCTATACTACTAATTAAAATTATTTTAAGTTTTAATTAGGATGTTTGACCAAAAGTCGAACATTAATCCCTTATTGGCCTAAATTAGGCTTTATAAGTACAGTATAGGGCCCGAACGGGAAGAAAATATGGTTTCAAGATCTAAGAGTGATATTATATAGTTTTTATGTACAATTAATATAAATTAACCTTGTTTCTATTCTTAATTTGGAAGTTAAACCAAAAGTCAGTCAAAATTTTAGCCCCGATTGGCCTGAACTAGGAATTAAAAGAGCAGATGCCCAAACGAGACAAAAAATTAGTTTTCTAGAGCTGAGAGTGGTATCACATAGTTTCTATGTATAACAACTACTAATAAATTTGTTTCTATTCTTAATTTGAAATTCAATTAAAAATCAAACTTTCAGCTCTAATTGCCCTGAACTAAGCCTTATAATAGTCAAATAGGGCCCAAACAAGGAGAAAATGAGGCTTTCAAGAGCCGAGAGTAGTTTTATATAGTTTTTATATTTTACTACTAATTATACTTATTTCTAGTTTAATTTGAAAGTTTGGCCAAAACTTACACCTTCAGACCCTATTGGCTTGGCTAGGCTTTATATAAGAGTAGAATAGGGCCCAAATGGGAAGAAAATATGGTTTTCAAGAGTTGAGAGTTATATTACATAGTTTCTATGTATAATTAATACAAATTTACCTTGTTTCTACTTTTAATTGGGAAGTTTAACTAAAAGTCAAACTTTCAGTTCTAATTAGCTTGAACTGGGCCATATAAGAGCCAAATAAGGCCCAAACTGGAAAAAAACATGATTTTTAAGAGTCGTGAGTGATATTATATAGTTTCTATAAATATTTACTGCTAATTAAACTTATTTCTAGTGTTGATTGGGAAGTTTTACATAAAGTCAAACTTTAGCTCGATAGGTCTGACCTTATAAGAGTGAATAGGGCCCAAACATGGAGAAAACGTGGTTTTCAAGAGCGGAGAGTAGTATTACTTAGTTTTATGCATAATTACTACTAATTAAATTTAATTCTAGTCTTAATTGGGATTGTTTTATCAAAAGCCAAACTTTCAACCTCGATTGGCCTGAATAAGGTCTTTTAAAGCCGAAAGGGCCCAAACAGTGAGAAAATGTGATTTTCAAGAGTCGAGAGTAGTATTACATAGTTTATGTGTATAACTATTACTAATTAAACTTGTTTTTGTTCTTAATTTGAAATTTTGACCAAAAGTCAAACTTTCAACGCCGATTGGCCTGAATTAGGCCTTAGTAGAGCCGAATAGGGCCCAAACGAAAGGAAAACTTGGTTTTCAATAGCTGAAAGTGGTATTGCATAGCTTCTATGTATAATTACTGCTAATTAACCTTGTTTCTAGTATTAATTTGAAAGTTTGATCAAAACTTAAACTTTCAGCTCTGATTATCCTAAACCTAGGCCTTATAAGAGCCGAATAGGGTTCAAATGGGAAGAAAATATTGTGTTCAAGAGCCAAGAGTTGTATCACATAGTTTCTATATGCAATTACTCCTAATTAAACTTGTTTCCAATCATAATTTAAAAGTTTGACCAAAAGTCAAACTTTCAGCCCCGATTGGCTTGAACTAGGCATTATAAGAGTCGAATAAGGACCAAACAGGAGGAAAACTTGATTTTTAAGGGGCTGTGAATGGTACTACATATTTTTTTTGTATAATTACTGCTAATTAATATTATTTCTAATCTTAATTTAGAAGTTTGACCCAAAGTCAAACCTTCAGCCCTTATTTGCCTGAACTAGGCCTTATAAGAGCCGAATAGGGCCAAAATGGGAGGAACATATGGTTTCTTTGTACAATTACTACTAATTAATCTTGTTTCTAGAATTAATTCAGAAGTTTGACCAAAAGTCAAACTTTCAATCCTGGTTGGCCTGAACTAGGTCTTCTGAGAGCCGATAGGGCCCAAACGCGGGGAAAACGTAGTTTCAAGAGCCGGGAGTATTATTACATAGTTTTTATGTATAATTACTACTAATTAATATTCTTTCTACTGTTACTTGGGAAGTTTGGCTAAGAGTCAAACTTTCAGTCTCGATTGGCCTGAATTAGGCCTTATAGTAGCCGAATAAGGTCTAAACGGGGAGAAAATGCACTTTTCAAGAGCTGAGAGCAGTATTACATAATATTTATGCATAAATCTTACTAATTAAACTTTTTTATATTCTTAATGAGGAAGTTTGACCAAAATTCAAACTTCAGCAGGACTTATAAGAGCAGAATAGGGCCCAAAGAGGAGGAGAACATAGTTTTCAAGAGTTGAGAGTGGTATTATATAGTTTCTATGTACAATTACTACTAATTAACCGTGTTTCTAGCGTTATTTGAAAAGTTTGACCAAAAATCAAACTTTCAGCCTCGATTGGCCTGACTTGGCCTTATTTATAAGAGTCGATTAAGGCCCAAACGGGGAGAAAATGAGGTTTTCAAGAGCCGAAAGTGGTATGACATAGTTATTATGTATAATTACAACTAATTAAACTTGTTCTAGTCTTAGTTAGGAAGTTTGACCGAAAGTAAAACTTTAAACGATGATTGGCTGGAACTTGGCCTTAGAAGAGCTGAATAGGGCCCAAACAGGGAGAAAACATGATTTTCAAGAGCCGGGAGTAATATCACATTATTTCTATATATAACAACTACTAATTAAACTTGTTTCTATTCTTAATTTGGAAGTTTGATCAGAAGTCAAACTTTCAGCCCCGATTAGCCTGGACTAGGCCTTATGAGAGCCAAATAGGGACTTGATTTTCAAGGGCTTTAAATGGTATTACATAGTTTCTTTATACAATTACTACTAATTAACTTTATTTTTAATACTTATTAGGAGTTTGACTAAAAGTCAAACTTTCAGCTCCAATTAGCCTGATCTGGGCCTTATAAGAGCCGAATTGGGTTCAAACAGGAGGAAAATACAGTTTTTAAGAGCCGAAAGTAGTATTACATAGTTTTTATATATAATTCTACTAATTAAACTTGTTTCTAATCTTAATTCGGAAATTTGACAAAAAGTCAAACCTTCAGCCCTTATTGGCCAGAACTAGGCCTTATAAGAGCCGAATAAGGCCTATACGGGAGGAAAACATGGTTTTTAAGAACTGAGAGTGGTGTTACATATTTTTTATATACAATTACTACTAATAAACCTTATTTACAATGTTAATTGGAAAGTTTGACAAAAAGTCATACTTCCAGTCCCGATTGGCTTGAACTAGGCTTATAAGAACCGAATAAGGCCCAAACTGGAGGAAAACATTGTCTTCAAGAGCTGTGAGCGGTATTACATAGTTTCTATGTATAATTACTACTAATTGACCTTGTTTCTAGTGTTAATTGATAAGTTTGACCAAATGTCAAACTTTCAGCCCTGATTGGTTTGAAGTAGGTTTTATAAAGCAGAATAGGGCCCTTATGGGAAGAAAATGCGATTTTAAGAGCCGGGAGTAGTATTACATGGTTTTTAGTTATAATTACTACTAAATAAACTTGTTTTAAGTCTTAATTGGGAAGTTTGATAAAAAATCAAACTTTCAGCCTCGATTGGCCTGAACTAGGCCTTATTAGAGCCGAATATTGCCTACACAGGGAGAAAACATGGCTTTAAAGAGCCGAGAGTAGTATAACATAGTTTCTACGCACAATTACTACTAATTAAACTTATTTCCAGTCTTAATCTGGAAGTTTGACCAACCAACCCCGTTTGGCCATAATTAGCATTGTAAGAGCCGAATAGGGCCCAAACGAGAAGAAAATAATGTTTTCAAGCACTGAGAGTAGAATCACATAGTTTTTTAAATAATTGCTACTAATTAAACATTTTTATATTCTAAATTGAGAAGTTTGACTAAAAATCAAACATTTAGCCCAGACTGGCCTGAACTAGGCATTTATAAGAGCCGAATAGGGCCCAAACGGGAGGAAAACATGGTTTTCAAGAGCAGTGAGTGGTATTATATCGTTTCTATATGCTATTTCTCCTAATTAATCTTGTTTCTAGTGTTAATTTGAAGTTTGACCAGAAGTCAAACTTTCAGCCCCGATTGGTCTGAACTAGGCTTATAAGAGCTGAATAGGACCTAAACGGGGAGAAAATAAGTTTTTCAAGAGCCGAGAGTAGTATTACATAGTTTTTATGTATAACGACTATAAATTAAACTTGTTTCTATTCTTAATTTGTAAGTTTGAACAAAAGTCAAACTTTCAGCCTATTGGCCTAAATTAGGCCTTATAAGAGCCGAAAAGGGACCAAACGAGAGTAAAACATGGTTCTCAAGGGTCGTGAATGGTATTACATAGTTTTTATGTACAATTACTACTACTTAACTTTTTCTCTAGCGTTAATTATGAATTTTGACCAAAAATCAAACTTTCAGCCCCGATTGGCCTGAATTAGGCCTTATAAGAGCCAGATAGGGTCCAAATAGGAAGAAAATGCAATTTTCAAGAGCCGAAGGTATTATTTAGTTTCTATGTTCAATTATTACTATTTAACTTTGTTTCTAGTGTTAATTGGAAAGTTTGACCAACTGTCAAACTTTCAGCCCCGATTGGCCTGAATTAGGCCGTATAAGAGCGAAAGAAATAGAATCCAAGCAGGGAGAAAATACAGTTTTCAAGAGCTGAGAGTAGTATTACTTAGTTTTTATGTATAATTATTACTAATTAAACTTATTCCTATTCTTAACTGAGAAGTTTGACTAAAAATCAAATCTTCAGCCCCGATTGGCCGGAACTAAACCTTATAAGAGCTGAATAAGGCCCAACAGGGAGAAAATGAGATTTTCAAGATCCGAGAATAGTAATACATAGTTTTTATGCATAATTACTACTAGTTAAACTTATTTCTAGTTTTAATTGGGAAGTTCTACCAAAATTCAAACTTTCGACCTCGATTGGCCTGAACTAGGCCTTATATAAGAGCCGAATAGGGACCAAACGGGAGGAAAACATGATTTTCAAGGGTCATGAATGGTAATATATAGTTTCTTTATACAATTACTACTAATTAACCTTGTTTCTGGTATTAATTGAAAAGTTTGACTAAGAGTCAAACTTTCAGCCTTGATTGGCCTGTACTAGGCCTTATAAGTGTTAAATAGGGTCCAAACAGGGGGAAAATGCAGTTTTCAAGAATTGAGAGTAGTATTACATAGTTTTTATGTATAATTACTGCTGATTATACTTCTTTCTACTCTTAATTAGGAATCACCAAAAGTCAAACCTTTAACCCATATTAGCTTGAACTGCCCTTATAAGAGCCGGATGGGGCCAAATGGTAGAAAAACATGATTTTCAAGAGTTGAGAGTGGTATTACATAGTTTTTATGTGCAATTCTACTAATTAACCTTTTTTTATGTTAATTGGAAAGTTTGACAAAAAGTCAAACTTTCAGCCCGATTGGCCTGAACTAGGCCGATAATAGTCGATTAGGCCCCAAACGGGGAGAAAATGAGGTTTTCAAGACTCAGGAGTAGTATAATATAGTTTTTATATATAATTACTACAAATTAAATTGTTTCTAATCTTAATTGGGATGTTTGACCAAAAGTCATACTTTCAATACCGATTGCTAGATCTAAGCCTTATAAGAGCCGAATAGGGCCCAAACAGAGAGAAAACGTGGTTTTCAAGAGCCAGTAGTAGTATCACATAGTTTCTATGTAGAACTACTTCTAATTAAATTTGGAAGTTTGAGCAAAGGTCAAACTTCAATACCGATTGGTTAAATTAGGCCTTATAAGAGCCGAATAGGGCCCAAACGGGAGGAAAACATGATTTTCAAGGTCTGACAGTGGTATTACATAGTTTCTATGTACAATTACTACTAATTAACCTTTTTCTAGTGTTAATTGGAAAGTTTGACCGACAGTCAAATTTTCAGCCCTGATTCGCCTGAACTAGGCCTTATATTGCCGAATAGGATACAAATTGGAGGAAAACAAAGTTTTCAAGGCCTTGAATGGTTAAATTAGACCTTATAAGAGCCGAATATGGTCCAAATAGGAGAAAATGCTATTTTCAAGATCCGAGAGTAGTATTACATAGTTTTTATGTATAATTACTTCAAATTAAACTTGTTTCCAGTGTTAATTGGGAAGTTTGATTAAAAGTCAAATTTTCACCCCGATGGCCTGAATCAGACCTTATAAGAGCTGAATATGGCCTAAACGGGGAGAAATCGTGGTTTTAAAGAGCTCGGAGTAGTATTAAAAAGTTTCTACGTGTAATTACTTCTAATTAAACTTGTTTGTAGTCTTAATATGGAAGTTTGACCAAAAGTCAAACTTTTAGCTCTGATTGGCCTAAATTTAGGCATTATAAGAGCCGAATTGGGCGCAAATAGTGAGAAAATAAGGTTCAAAAGTTGGGAGTAGTACCACATAGTTTTATGTATAATTATCATTAATTAAACTTGTTCTATTCTTAATTAGAAGTTTGACTAAAAGTTAAACTTTCAGCCCCGATTGGCTTAAAGTAGGCCTTGTAAGAGCCGAATAGGGCCCAAATGGGAGGAAAATATGGCTTTTAAGAGCCATGAGTGGTATTATATATTCTATAAGCAATTACTAATAATTAACTTTATTTCTAGTATCAATTGAGAAGTTTTACTAAAAGTCAAACTTTCAGCCTCGATAGGTCTGAACTAGGCCTCATTAAGAGATAAATAGGGCCCAAAAAAAAGAAATGAGGTTTTTAAGAGACGAGAGTAGTATTACATAATTTTTATATATAATTACTATAAATTAAACTTGTTTCTATTCTTAATTTGAAAGGTTGACCAAAATTTAAACTTTCAGCCCCGAATTGCCTGAACTAGGCCTTATAAGAGCCGAAGAGGGACCAGACGGGAGGAAATCGTGATTTTCAAGGGCCGTGAATGGTATTACATAGTTTCCATGTACAATTACTACTAATTAATCTTCATTCTGCTATTAATTGGGAAGTTTGACTAAAATTCAAACTTTCAGCTCCGATTGACCTGAACTAGGCCTTACGAGAGCCAAATGTGGTCCAAATGGGGTAGAAAATGCAGTTTTTAAGAGCCGAGAGGAGTATTACATATTTTTTATGTATAATTACTATTAAATAAACCTTTTTTTAGTCTTATTTAGGAAGTTTGACTAAAAGTCAAACCTTTAGCTCTTATTGGGCTGAGCTAGGCCTTATTAAAGCCTAATAGGGCCCAAATGGGAGAAAACATGGTTTTGAAGATCTGAGAGTGGTATTACATAGTTTTTATATACAATTACTATTAATTTGACCTAAAGTCAAAGTTTCAGCCCTGATCGGCTGAACTACGCCTTATAAGAGACGAATAAGACCCAAACGGGGTGAAAATGAGCTTTTCAAGAGGCAGGAGTGGTATTACATAGTTTTTATATTTAATTTCTACTAATTAAATTTGTTTCTAGTCTTAATTAGAAAGTTTTATCAAAACTCAAACTTTCAATCCCGATTGGCCTAACCAGGACTTATAGAGCCAAGTAGGGACCAAACGGGGAGAAAACATGATTTTCAATAGCCAGGAGTAGTATCACATAGTTTCTATGTGTAACTACTACTAATTAAACTTGTTTCTATTCTTAACTTAGAAGTTTGACCAAAAGTCAAACTTTTAGCCGTGATTAGTCAGAACTAGGCCTTATAAGAGCTAAATAGGGCCCAAACAGGAGGAAACATGATTATCAAGAGCTGGGAGTGGTATTTAATAGTTTCTATGTACAATTATTGCTAACTAACCTTGTTTACAGTGTTAATTAGGAAGTTTAACCAAAAAATAAACTTTCAGCCCATGTTAGCCTAAACTAGGCCTAATAAGAGCCGAATAGGGCTAAAACGGGAGAAAAATGTGATTTTCATAAGCCCAGAGTAGTATTATATAGCTTTTATATATAATTACTAATAATTAAACTTGTTTTAAATCTTTATTAGTAAGTTGGACCAAAAGTCAAACCTTAAGCCCTTATTTGCGTGAACTAGCCCTTCTTAGTGCAGAATATGCCAAATGGGAAGAAAATATAGTTTCAAGTGCTGAGAGTGGCATTATATAGTTTCTATGTACAATTATTATAAACTAACCTTATTTCTAATTTTAATTGGGAAGTTTGACCAAAAGTCAAACTTTCAGCTCTGATTGGTCTGACTAGGCTTTATGTAAGTCGAATAGGGTCCAAACGGGGAGAAAATAAGATTATCAAGAGACGGGATATTATTAAATAGTTTCTATGTTTAACTACTACTAATTAAACTTGTTTGTATTCTTAATTTGAAAGTTTTACGAAAAGTCAAACTTTCAACCCCGATTGTCTTGAACTAGGCCTTATAAGAGTCGAATGGGACCAAGCTGGAAGAAAACATAATTTCCAAGAGCCGTGAGTGAAATTACATAGTTTTCATGTACATCTACTACTAATTAACCTTGTTCTAGCCTTAACTGGCAAGTTTGATCAAAATTCAAAATTTCAGCCTCGATTGGCCTGAAATTGTCTTATAAGAGCTGAATTGGGTCCAAACGGGGAGAAACCGAGGTTTTAATGAGCCGTGAGTAGAATTACATAGTTTTTATGTGTAATTACTGCTACTTGTTTCTAGTCTTAAATAGAAATTTTGACCAAAATAAAATTTTCAACCTCGATTGGTCGAACTAGGCCTTATAAAGGCCGAATTAGGGTCCAAACTAGGAGAAAATACAGTTTTCATGAGCCGAGAGTAGTATTACATGGTTTATATGTATAATTACTACTAGTTACACTTGGTTCTAGTATTAATTGAGAAGTAAGACCAAAAGTCAAACCTTCAGCCCCTTTTGGCCTGAAGTAGGCCTTATAAGAGCCGATTAAAGCCTAAACAGGGAGAAAATGAGGTTTTCAAGAGCCGAGAGTAGTGGCACATAGTTTTTATGTATAATTAGTACTAATTAAACTTGTTTCTATTCTTCATTGAGAAGTTTTTTCTAAAGTCAAACTTTCAGCCCCGATTGGCCGAACTAGGCCTTAAATAAGAGCCGAATAGGGATCAAATAGGAGGAAAACATGGTTTACAAGGGCCATGAATGGTATTACATAGTTCAATGTACAATTACTACTGATTAACCTTATTTCTAGTGTTAATTGGGAAGTTTTAACCAACAATTCAAACTTTCAGCCCTGATTGGCGTAAACTAAACCTTATAAGAACTGAATAGGGACCAAACAGGAGAAAAACATGGTTTCCAAGGGCCGTGAATGGTATTATATAGTTTATGTACAATTACTGCTAATAAACCTTATTTCTAGTGTTAATTGAAAGTTTGACCAAAAGTCAAACTTTCAACCCTGATTGGCCTGAACTGGGCCTTATAAGAGCTGAATAGGGTCTAAATGGAGAGAAAATGAGATTCTCAAGAGCCAAAAAAAGTATTAATAGTTTTTTATATAACTACTATAAATTAAACTTGTTTTTATTTTTAATCTAAAAGTTGACCAAAAGTCAAACTTTCAGCCCCGATTGGTCTGAACTCAGCCAAATAAGCGCCAAATATAGCCCAAACTGGAGGAAAACATGGTTTACAAGAGCTGAGAGTGGTATTACGTAGTTCCTATGTACAATTACAGCAATTAATCGTGTTTTTAGTATTAATGGAAAAGTTAAACCAAATATCAAACTTTTAGCTCCGAATGGTTTGAACTCGACCTTATATAAGAGCTAATAGGGCCCAACGGGGAGAAATTGCGGTTTTAAAGATATGGGAGTAGTATTTCATAGTTTTTATGTTTATTATTACTAATTAAACTTGTTTCTAGTATTAGTTAGAAAGTTTGATCAAAAATCAAACTTTTAGGCCCGATTAGCCTGACTAAGCCTTATAAGAGCCGAATATGGCCAAAATGGGGAGAAAACATGGTTTAAGAGCCAAAGTTGTATTACATAATATCTATATACGATTATTACTACCTAAACTTGTTTCTAGTCTTAATTTGGAAGTTTTAACCAAAAGTCAAACTTTCAGCCACGATTGGCCTAAACTAGTTATTATATGAGCTGCATAGGACCCAAACGAGGAGTAGTATTACATAGTTTTTTGGTATAATTACTACTAATTAAACTTGTTTCTAGTCTTAATCGAAATGTTTGGCCAAAGTCAAAGTTTCAGCCTTTATTGACCCCAATTAGGCCTTATAAGAGCCGAATAGGGCCAAAAACAGGAAGAAAACATGGACTTCAAGAGCCTGCAGTAGTATCACATAGTTTCTATGTATAACTACTACTAATTAAACTTGTTTCTATTTTTAATTTGAAAGTTGACAAAAAGTCAAACTTTCAGCCCCGAGGCCTGAACTAGGTATTATAAGAGCCGAATAAAACACAAATGAGAAGATAACGAGATTTTCAAGAGCCGAGAGTGGAATTACATAGTTTCTATATACATTTACTATTACTTAGCTTTGTTTTCTAGTCTTAATTTGAAAATTTGATCAAAAGTCAAATTTCAGCCCTGATTAGCCTAAAATATATGCGTTATAAGAGCCGAATAGGGCCCTAACGGAGAAAAATTAAGGTTTTCAATAGCCGGGAGTAGAATTACATAGTTTTATGTATAAATTACTTAATATTAAACTTGTTTCTAGTCTTAATTAGAAAATTTAATTAAAAGTCAAACTTTCAACCCCGATTGCCCTGAACTCGGCTTTATAAGCGCAGAATATGGGCCAAACGGGGAGAAAGCGCGATTTTTCAAGAGCCGGGAGTAGTATTATATAGATTCTATACAAATTACGGCTAATTAATGTAATTTTAAGTCTTAATCTGAATGTTTGACCTAAAGTCGTACTTTCAGCCTCGATTTACCTGAATTAGGCCTTAGTCAAATAGGGTTCAAACGGGGAGAAAACATATTTTCAAGAGCCTTGAGTGGTATTATACAATTTTTATGTAAATTTACTACTAATTTTATGTGTTTCTAGTCTTAATTAGGAATTTTGATCAAAACTAAAACTTTCAGCCCTGATTGGCTTGAGTTAGGCCTTAAAAGAGCCGAATAAGACCTCAAATGGGAGGAAAATAAGGTTTTCAAGAGCAGTGAGTAGTATTACATAGTTTTTATGTACAATTACTGCTAATTAACCTTATTTCTAGTGTTAATTGGGAGTTTGATCTAAAGTCAAACTTTCAGCCCTAATTGGCTTGAAATAGGCCCTATAAGAGCCAAATAGGGCGCAAACGGGGAGAAAATGCGGTTTTCAAGAGTCGTGAGTTGTATTACATAATTTTTATGTATAATTACTACTAATTAAACTGGTTCTCCTCTTAATTGTGAAGTTTGATCAAAAGTCAAACTTTCAGCCCCGATTGGCCTGAATAAGGCCTTATATGAGCCGAATATAGCCCAAACGAGGGTAAAATGTAGTTTTAAAGAGCTGATAGTAGTATTACATAATTTCTATGATCAATTACTACAAATTAAAGTTGTTTCTCATCTTAATCTGGAAGTTTGACCAAAAGTTAAATTTTAGCCCCGATTGGCCTGAACTAGGCATTGTAAGAGCCAAATAGGCCACAAACAGGGAGAAAGCATGATTTTCAAGAGCCGAGAATAGTATCACATATTTTTTATGTATAATTATTACTAATTAAACTTGTTTCTATTCCTAGTCGGGAAGTTTGATCAAAAGTCAAACCTTCAGCCCCAATTGGCCTGAACTACGCATTATAAGAACCAAATCGGGCCCCAACAAGAGAAAAGTATGATTTTCAAGAGCCGTGAGTGGTATTAATTATTTTCTATATGCAATTACGACTAATTAACCTTGTTTCTAATGTTAATTAAAAGTTTGACCAAAAGACAAACTTTTAACCCTGATTGGCCTTAAGAGCTGAATGAGTCAAAACAGGGAGAAGACGAGGTTTTTAAGAGCCGAGAGTAGTATTACAAAATTTTTATATATAATCATTATAGATTAAACTTTTTTCTATTCTTACTTTGAAAGTTTGATCAAAAGTGAAACTTTCAGCTCTGATTGGCTAAGTCGAAGAGCGATTAAACGGGAGGAAAACATCATTTTGAAGGGTCGTGAATGGTATTACATAGTTTTTATATGCAATTACCACTAATTAACCTTGTTTACAGTGTTAATTGGGAAGTTTGATCAAGAGTCAAACTTTCAGCCCTGCTTAGCCTGAACTAGGTGTTATAAGAGCCGAATAGGGACCAAAAGGGAGAAAAACATAGTTTTTAAGGGCAGTGAATGGTATTAAATAGTTTTTATGTACAATTATGACTAATTAACCTTATTTCTAGTGTTAATTGTTAAGTTTGACTAAGAGTCAAACTTTCAGCCCTGTTTAGTCTGGACTAGACCTTATAAGATTAGAGCTGAAAAAGGTACAAACAGGGAAAAATAAGGTGTCCAAGAGCAAGGAGAAGTAATACATTATTTTATGTATAATTACAACTAATTAAACTTGTTTCTCGTCTTAATTGGGTAGTTTTACCATAAGTCAAACTTTCAGCCCCGATTGGCCTGAACTTGACTTTATAAAGACCGAATTGGGACCAAACGGGAGGAAAACATGATTTTCAAGGTCCATGAATGGTATTAGATAGTTTCTATATGTACCATTATTATTAATTAACTTTGTCTCTAGTGTTAATTGAAAAGTTTGACCAAGAGTTAAACTTCCAGGCCTGATTGGCCTGAGTAAGCCTTATAAAGAGCCGATTTGGGCCCAAACGGGGAGAAAATAAGGTTTTCAAGAGCCGAGAGTAGTATGACATAGTTTTTATATATAATTACCACTAATTAAACTTGTTTTTAGTCTTAATTATAGAGTTTGACCAAAAGTCAAACCTTCAGTCTTATTAGCCTGACTAGGCCTTATTAGAGCCGAATAGGACCAAAACGGGAGAAAATAAGGTTTTCAAGTGCTGAGAGTGGTATTACATACTTTTTATGTATAATTAATGCTAATTAACCTTATTTATAGTGTTAATTGGAAAGTTTGACCAAAAGTTAAACTTTCAGCCCCTATCAACCGAACTAGGCATAATAAGAGCCGAACAAAGCCCAAACAGGGAGAAAACGAGGTTTTCAAGAGCCGGGAGTAGAATGAAATAGTTTTTAAGTATAATTACTACTAATTAAACTTATTTCTATGTTTGACTAAAAGTCAAACTTTCATCTCCGATTGGCCTGAACTAGGCCTTATAAGAGCCAAATAGAGACCAAACGGGAGGAAAACATGGTTTTCAAGGGCCGTGAATAGTATAACATAGTTTCTATGTATAATTACTACTAATTAATCTTGTTTATAGTGTTAATTGGGAAGTTTGACCAAAAGTCAAATTTTGAGCCCCGATTGGCGTGAACTAGGCCTTATAATAACCGATTAAGGCCCAAACAGGGATAAAACGAGGTTTTCAAGAGCCGAGAGTAGTAATACATAGTTTTTATGTATAATTACTACTAATTAAACTAGTTTATAGTGTTAATTGAGAAGTTTTACTAAAAGTCAAGTTTTCAGCCCCGATTGGCCTTAAGTAGGCCTTATATGAGCCGAATAGGGACCAAACGGGAGGAAAACATGATTTTCAAGGGCCGAGATTGGTATTACGTAGTTCTATGTATAATTTCTATTGATTAACCTTTTTCTAGTGTAAATTGGGACGTTTGATCAGAACTAAAACTTTTAGCCCCTATTGGCCTGAAAAGGGCCTTATTATAAGAGCCTAATTGGGTCCAAACTTGGAGAAAATACAGTTTTCAAAAGTCAGGAGTAGTAATATATAGTTTTTATGTATAATTACTACTAATTATACTAGTTTCTAGTCTTAATTGAGAAGTCTTACAAAAAGTGAGAAACGGCCGATTAAGGCCCAAACGGGGAGAAAACGAGGTTTCAAGAGCCGAGAGTAGTAATACAGAGTTTTTATGTATAATTACTACAAATTAAACTAGTTTCTAGTCTTAATTGAGAAGTTTTACTAAAAGTCAAGTTTTCACAACCTCGATTGGCCTGAAGTAGGCCTTATAAGAGCCGAATAGGGACCAAACGGGAGGAAAACATAGTTTTTATGTTTATTACTACTAATTAAACTTGTTTCTAGTATTAGTTAGAAAGTTTGATCAAAAATCAAACTTTTAGGCCCGATTAGCCTGACTAAGCCTTATAAGAGCCGAATATGGCCAAAATGGGGAGAAAACATGGTTTAAAGAGCCAAGAGTTGTATTACATAATATCTATATACGATTACTACTACCTAAACTTGTTTCTAGTCTTAATTTGGAAGTTTTAACCAAAAGTCAAACTTTCAGCCACGATTGGCCTAAACTAGTTATTATATGAGCTGCATAGGACCCAAACGAGGAGTAGTATTACATAGTTTTTTGGTATAATTACTACTAATTAAACTTGTTTCTAGTCTTAATTGGAATGTTTGACCAAAGTCAAAGTTTCAGCCTTTATTGACCCCAATTTGGCCTTATAAGAGCCGAATAGGGCCAAAAACAGGAGGAAAACATGGATTTCAAGAGCCAGTAGCAGTATCACATAGTTTCTATGTATAACTACTACTAATTAAACTTGTTTCTATTTTTAATTTGAAAGTTGACAAAAAGTCAAACTTTCAGCCCCGAGG
Source organism: Agave tequilana (assembly GCA_038442645.1). Taxonomy (NCBI): domain Eukaryota; kingdom Viridiplantae; phylum Streptophyta; class Magnoliopsida; order Asparagales; family Asparagaceae; genus Agave; species Agave tequilana. The sequence goes on from JAVJIF010010325.1 coordinate 35,284, forward strand.
CCTGAACTAGGTATTATAAGAGCCGAATAAAACACAAATGAGAAGATAACGAGATTTTCAAGAGCCGGGAGTGGAATTACATAGTTTCTATATACATTTACGATTACTTAGCTTTGTTTTCTAGTCTTAATTTGAAAGTTTGATCAAAAGTCAAATTTCAGCCCTGATTAGCCTAAAATATATGCCTTATAAGAGCCGAATAGGGCCCTAACGGAGAAAAATTAAGGTTTTCAATAGCCGGGAGTAGAATTACATAGTTTTATGTATAAATTACTTAATATTAAACTTGTTTCTAGTCTTAATTAGAAAATTTAAGAAAAAGTCAAACTTTCAACCCCGATTGCCCTGAACTCGGCTTTATAAGCACAGAATATGGGCCAAACAGGGAGAAAGCGCGATTTTTCAAGAGCCGGGAGTAGTATTATATAGATTCTATACACAATTACGGCTAATTAATGTAAATTTAAGTCTTAATCTGAATGTTTGACCAAAGTCGTACTTTCAGCCTCGATTTACCTGAATTAGGCCTTAGTCAAATAGGGTTCAAACGGGGAGAAAACATATTTTCAAGAGCCTTGAGTGGTATTATATAATTTTTATGTAAATTTACTACTAATTTTATGTGTTTCTAGTCTTAATTAGGAATTTTGATCAAAACTAAAACTTTCAGCCCTGATTGGCTTGAGTTAGGCCTTAAAAGAGCCGAATAAGACCCCAAATGGAAGGAAAATAAGGTTTTCAAGAGCCGTGAGTAGTATTACATAGTTTTTATGTACAATTACTGCTAATTAACCTTATTTCTAGTGTTAATTGGGAGTTTGATCTAAAGTCAAACTTTCAGCCCTAATTGGCTTGAAATAGGCCTTATAAGAGCCAAATAGGGCGCAAACGGGGAGAAAATGCGGTTTTCAAGAGTCGTGAGTTGTATTACATAATTTTTATGTATAATTACTACTAATTAAATTGGTTCTCCTCTTAATTGTGAAGTTTGATCAAAAGTCAAACTTTCAGCCACGATTGGCCTGAATAAGGCCTTATATGAGCCGAATATAGCCCAAACGAGGGTAAAATTTGGTTTTAAAGAGCTGATAGTAGTATTACATAATTTCTTTGTTCAATTACTACAAATTAAAGTTGTTTCTCATCTTAATCTGGAAGTTTGACCAAAAGTTAAATTTTAGCCCCGATTGGCCTGAACTAGGCATTGTAAGAGCCAAATAGGTCACAAACAGGGAGAAAGCATGATTTTCAAGAGCCGAGAATAGTATCACATATTTTTTATGTATAATTATTACTAATTAAACTTGTTTCTATTCCTAGTCGGGAAGTTTGACCAAAAGTCAAACCTTCAGCCCCAATTGGCCTGAACTACGCATTATAAGAACCAAATCGGGCCCCAACAAGAGAAAAGTATGATTTTCAAGAGCCGTGAGTGGTATTAATTAGTTTCTATATGCAATTACGACTAATTAACCTTGTTTCTAATGTTAATTAAAAGTTTGACCAAAAGACAAACTTTTAACCCTGATTGGCCTTAAGAGCTGAATGAGTCAAAACAGGGAGAAGACGAGGTTTTTAAGAGCCGAGAGTAGTAGTACAAAATTTTTATATATAATCATTATAGATTAAACTTTTTTCTATTCTTACTTTGAAAGTTTGATCAAAAGTGAAACTTTCAGCTCTGATTGGCTAAGTCGAAGAGCGATTAAACGGGAGGAAAACATCGTTTTGAAGGGTCGTGAATGGTATTACATAGTTTTTATATGCAATTACCACTAATTAACCTTGTTTACAGTGTTAATTAGGAAGTTTGATCAAGAGTCAAACTTTCAGCCCTGCTTAGCCTGAACTAGGTGTTATAAGAGCCGAATAGGGACCAAAAGGGAGAAAAACATAGTTTTTAAGGGCAGTGAATGGTATTAAATAGTTTTTATGTACAATTATGACTAATTAACCTTATTTCTAGTGTTAATTGTCAAGTTTGACTAAGAGTCAAACTTTCAGCCCTGTTTGGTCTGGACTAGACCTTATAAGATTAGAGCTGAAAAAGGTACAAACAGGGAAAAATAAGGTGTCCAAGAGCAAGGAGAAGTAATACATTATTTTATGTATAATTACTACTAATTAAACTTGTTTCTCGTCTTAATTAGGTAGTTTTACCATAAGTCAAACTTTCAGCCCCGATTGGCCTGAACTTGACTTTATAAAGACCGAATTGGGACCAAACGGGAGGAAAACATGATTTTCAAGGTCCATGAATGGTATTAGATAGTTTCTATGTACAATTATTATTAATTAACTTTGTCTCTAGTGTTAATTGAAAAGTTTGACCAAGAGTTAAACTTTCAGGCCTGATTGGCCTGAGTAAGCCTTATAAGAGCCGATTTGGGCCCAAACGGGGAGAAAATAAGGTTTTCAAGAGCCGAGAGTAGTATGACATAGTTTTTATATATAATTACCACTAATTAAACTTGTTTTTAGTCTTAATTATAAAGTTTGACCAAAAGTCAAACCTTCAGTCTTATTAGCCTGACTAGGCCTTATTAGAGCCGAATAGGACCAAAACGGGAGAAAATAAGGTTTTCAAGTGCTGAGAGTGGTATTACATACTTTTTATGTATAATTAATTCTAATTAACCTTATTTCTAGTGTTAATTGGAAAGTTTGACCAAAAGTTAAACTTTCAGCCCCTATCAACCGAACTAGGCATAATAAGAGCCGAACAAAGCCCAAACAGGGAGAAAACGAGGTTTTCAAGAGCCGGGAGTAGAATGAAATAGTTTTTAAGTATAATTACTACTAATTAAACTTATTTCTATGTTTGACTAAAAGTCAAAATTTCATCTCCGATTAGCCTGAACACTAGGCCTTATAAGAGCCAAATAGAGACCAAACGGGAGGAAAACATGGTTTTCAAGGGCCGTGAATAGTATTACATAGTTTCTATGTATAATTACTACTAATTAATCTTGTTTATAGTGTTAATTGGGAAGTTTGACCAAAAGTCAAATTTTGAGCCCCGATTGGCGTGAACTAGGCCTTATAATAACCGATTAAGGCCCAAACAGGGATAAAACGAGGTTTTCAAGAGCCGAGAGTAGTAATACATAGTTTTTATGTATAATTACTACTAATTAAACTAGTTTATAGTGTTAATTGAGAAGTTTTACTAAAAGTCAAGTTTTCAGCCCCGATTGGCCTTAAGTAGGCCTTATATGAGCCGAATAGGGACCAAACGGGAGGAAAACATGATTTTCAAGGGCCGAGATTTGTATTACGTAGTTCTATGTACAATTTCTATTGATTAACCTTTTCTAGTATTAATTGGGACGTTTGATCAGAACTAAAACTTTTAGCCCCTATTGGCCTGAAAAGGGCCTTATTATAAGAGCCTAATTGGGTCCAAACTGGGAGAAAATACAGTTTTCAAAAGTCAGGAGTAGTAATATATAGTTTTTATGTATAATTACTACTAATTATACTAGTTTCTAGTCTTAATTGAGAAGTCTTACAAAAAGTGAGAAATGGCCGATTAAGGCCCAAACGGGGAGAAAACGAGGTTTCAAGAGCCGAGAGTAGTAATACAGAGTTTTTATGTATAATTACTACAAATTAAACTAGTTTCTAGTCTTAATTGAGAAATTTTACTAAAAGTCAAGTTTTTCAACCTCGATTGGCCTGAAGTAGGCCTTATAAGAGCCGAATAGGGACCAAACGGGAGGAAAACATGATTTTCAAGGGCTGAGAATGGTATTACGTAGTTCTATGTACAATTTCTATTAATTAACCTTTTTTCTAGTGTTAATTGGGAAGTTTGACCAGAACTGAAACTTTTATATTGGCCCGAAAAGGGCCTTATAAGAGCCTAACAGGATCCAAAACAGGAGAAAATAAGGTTTTCAAGTGCTGAGAGTGGTATTACATAGTTTTTTTTGTACAATTAGTACTAATTAACATTATTTCTAGTATTAATTGGAAAGTTTGACTAAAAGTCAAACTTTCAGCCCCTATCAGCCTGAATTAGGCCTTATAGGAGCCGAATGAAGCCCAAACAGGGAGAAAATGAGGTTTTCAAGAGCCGGGAGTAGAATGACAAAGTTTTTATGTATAATTACTACTAATTAAACTTATTTCTATATTTGACCAAAAGTAAAACTTTCACTTCAATTGGTCTGAAGTAGGCCTTATAAGAGCCAAATAGAGACCAAATGGGAGGAAAATATGGTTTTCAAGGGCCATGAATAGTATTACATAGTTTATATGTATAATTACTACTAATTAATCTTGTTTATAGTGTTAATTGGGAAGTTTGACCAAAAGTCAAACTTTGAGCCCCGATTGGCGTGAACTAAGCCTTAGAATAGCCGATTAAGGCCCAAACGGGGAGAAAAATGAGGTTTTCAAGAGCCGAGTGTAGTAATACATAGTTTTTTATGTATAATTACAACAAATTAAACTAGTTTCTAATCTTAATTGAGAAGTTTTACTAAAATTCAAGTTTTCAGCCCCGATTGGCCTGAACTAGGCCCTATAAGAGCCGAATAGGGACCAAACGGGAGGAAAACATGATTTTCAAGGGCCGAGAATGGTATTACGTAGTTATATATACAATTTCTATTGATTAACCTTTTTTCTAGTGTTAATTGGGAAGTTTGATCATAACTGAAACTTTTAGCCCCTATTGGCCCGAAAAGGGCCTTATAAGAGCTAATAGGGTCCAAACGGGGAGAAAATACAGTTTTCAAAAGTCAGGAGTAGTAATATATAGTTCTTATGAATAATTACTGCTAATTATATTAGTTTCTATTCTTAATTGAGAAATTTTACCAAAAGTGAAACTTTCAGTCCCGATTGGTCTGAACAAGACCTTATAATGGCCGATTAAGGCCCAAACGGGGAGAAAACGAGGTTTCAAGAGCTGATAGTAATAATACATAGTTTTTATGTATAATTACTACTAATTAAACTAGTTTCTAGTCTTAATTGAGAAGTTTTACCAAGAGTCAAACTTTCAGCCTCGATTAGCCTGAACTAGACCTTATTGAGCCGAATAGGGCCCAAACGGGAGAAAACATGGTTTTCAAGGGTTGAGAGTGGTATTGTATAGTTTCTATATACAATTATTACTAATTAACCTTGTTTCTAATATTAAATTGGAAAGTTTAACCAAATTCAAACTTTCAGCCTTAATTAGGCTGAACTAGTCCTTATAAGAACCTAGTAACGTCCAACTGGGGAGAAAAGATAGTTTTCAAAAGGCGGAAGTAGTAATACATTGTTTTTATGTATAATTACTGCTAATTAAACGAGTTTCTAGTCATAATTGAGAAGTTTGACTAAAAGTCCTTTCAGCCCCGATTGGCCTGAACTGGGCCTCATAAGAGCTGAATAGGGACCAAACGGGAGGAAAACATGGTTTTCAAAGGCCGTGAATGGTGTTACATTGTTTTTATGTACAATTACTAATAATTAACCTTATTTCTAGTGTTAATGAGAAAGTTTGACCAAAATCAAACTTTCAGTCCCGATTGGCCTAAACTACACCTTATAAGAGTCGAATAGTGACTAAACGGGAGGAAAATGTGGGTTTTAAGGGCCGTAAAAGGTATAGTGCTATATACAATTACTACTGATTAACCTTATTTCTAGTGTTAATTGAGAAGTTTGACTAAAATTGAAACTTTCAGCTCTTATTGGCCTGAATTAGGCCTTATAAGAGCCTAATGGGTCTAATCAGAGAGAAAATACAGTTTTCAAAAGTCAGGAGTTGTATTATATAGTTTTTATGTATAATTATTACTAAATAAATTTATTTCTAGTCTTAATTTAAAAGTTTGACCAAAAGTCAAACTTTCAGCCCTTATAGGCCTGTACTAGGCCTTGTAAAGCCGAATATGGCACAAATCGGAAGAAAACATGATTTTCAAGAGCTTAGAGTGGTATTACATAGTTTCTATGTACAATTACTACTAATTTATTTTATTTCTAGCGTTAATTGGGATTACTGACCTAAAGTCAAACTTGCATCTCCGATTGGCCTAGGCCGCCATATAAGAGCCGAACAAGGCCCAAACAGGGAGAAATGAGGTCTTCAAGAGTCAGGAGAAGTATTACATAGTTTTTATGTGTTATTACTACTAATTAAACTTGTTTCTCATCTTAATAGGGAAGTTTTATCAAAAGTTAAACTTTCAGCCCCGATTGCCCTGAACCAGGTCTTATAAGAGCCATATAGGGCCCAAACGGGGAGAAACCATGGTTTTCAGGATTCGGGAGTAGTTCACATAGTTTCTATGTATAAACTATAACTAATTAATTTGTTTTTATTCTTAATTTGTAAGTTTGACCAAAAGTCAAACTTTCAGCCCCGATTTGCCAGAACTAGGCCTTATAAGAGCTAAATAGGGGCCAAACAAGAGGAAAATATGATTTTCAAAAGCTAAGAGTGATATTACATAGTTTCCATGTACAATTACTGCGAATTAACCTTGTTTCTAGTGTTAATTGGGAAGTTTGAGCAAAAATTAACCTTTAAGCCCTTGATAGCCTAAACTAGGCCTTATAAGAGCCGAATAAGATCCAAACGGGTGAAAAGGCGGTTTCCCATTAGGGCCCTATACTACTAATTAAAATTGTTTTAAGTTTTAATTAGGAAGTTTGAGCAAAAGTCTAACATTATGCCCTTATTGGCCTGAACTAGGCCTTATTAGAGCTGAATAGGGCCAAAATAGTGAGAAAACGTGGTTTTTAAGAGCCGAGAGTGGTATTTCGAAGTTTTTATATATAACAACTATAAATTAAACTTTTTTTATTCTTAATTTGGATGTTTAATCAAAAGTGAAACTTTCTGCCCTGATTAGCCTTATAAGAATAGAAAAGGGACTAAATGGGAAGAAAACATGGTTTTCAAGGGCCGTGAATGGTATTACATAGTTTTTATGTACAATTACTACTAATTAACCTTGTTTTCAATGTTAATTGGAAAGTTTGATCAAGAGTCAAACTTTCAGCCCCGATTGGCCAGAACTAGGTCTTATAAAAGCCGAATAGGGACCAAAAGGGAGGAAAACATAATTTTCAAGGGCTGTGAATGGTATTATATAGTTTATATGTATAATTACGACTAATTAACCTTATTTCTAGTGTTATTGAGAACTTTGACTAAAAGTCAAACTTTCAGATATAGTTTTTATGTATAATTATTACTAAATAAACTTATTTCTAGTCTTAATTTAAAAGTTTGACCAAAAGTCAAACTTTCAGCCCTTATAGGCCTGTACTAGGCCTTGTAAAGCCGAATATGGCACAAATCGGAAGAAAACATGATTTTCAAGAGCTTAGAGTGGTATTACATAGTTTCTATGTACAATTACTACTAATTTATTTTATTTCTAGCGTTAATTGGGATTACTGACCTAAAGTCAAACTTGCATCTCCGATTGGCCTAGGCCGCCATATAAGAGCCGAACAAGGCCCAAACAGGGAGAAATGAGGTCTTCAAGAGTCAGGAGAAGTATTACATAGTTTTTATGTGTTATTACTACTAATTAAACTTGTTTCTCATCTTAATTGGGAAGTTTTATCAAAAGTTAAACTTTCAGCCCCGATTGCCCTGAACCAGGTCTTATAAGAGCCATAGAGGGCCCAAACGGGGAGAAACCATGGTTTTCAGGATTTGGAGTAGTTCACATAGTTTCTATGTATAAACTATAACTAATTAATTTGTTTTTATTCTTAATTTGTAAGTTTGACCAAAAGTCAAACTTTCAGCCCCGATTTGCCAGAACTAGGCCTTATAAGAGCTAAATAGGGGCCAAACAAGAGGAAAATATGATTTTCAAAAGCTAAGAGTGATATTACATAGTTTCCATGTACAATTACTGTGAATTAACCTTGTTTCTAGTGTTAATTGGGAAGTTTGAGCAAAAATTAACCTTTAAGCCCTTGATAGCCTAAACTAGGCCTTATAAGAGCCGAATAAGATCCAAACGGGTGAAAAGGCGGTTTCCCATTAGGGCCCTATACTACTAATTAAAATTGTTTTAAGTTTTAATTAGGAAGTTTGAGCAAAAGTCTAACATTATGCCCTTATTGGCCTGAACTGGCCTTATTAGAGCTGAATAGGGCCAAACAAGTGAGAAAACGTGGTTTTTAAGAGCCGAGAGTGGTATTTCGAAGTTTTTATATATAACAACTATAAATTAAACTTTTTTTATTCTTAATTTGGATGTTTAATCAAAAGTGAAACTTTCTGCCCTGATTAGCCTTATAAGAATAGAAAAGGGACTAAATGGGAAGAAAACATGGTTTTCAAGGGCCGTGAATGGTATTACATAGTGTTTATGTACAATTACTACTAATTAACCTTATTTTCAGTGTTAATTGGAAAGTTTGATCAAGAGTCAAACTTTCAGCCCCGATTTGCCAGAACTAGGTCTTATAAAAGCCGAATAGGGACCAAAAGGGAGGAAAACATAATTTTCAAGGGCTGTGAATGGTATTATATAGTTTATATGTATAATTACGACTAATTAATCTTATTTCTAGTGTTATTGAGAACTTTGACTAAAAGTCAAACTTTCAGCCCTGTTTGGTCTGGACTTGACCTTATAACATAAGAGCCGAATAAGGTACAAACGAGAAAAACAAGGTTTCCAAGAGCAAGAAGAAGTAATACATAATTTTATGTATAATTACTACTAATTAAACTTGTTTCTCGTCTTAATTGAGAAGTTTTACCAAAAGTCAAATTTTCAGCCCCGATTGGTCTAAACTAGGCTTTATAAGAGCTGAATAGGGACCAAATGGGAGGAAAACATGGTTTTCTAGGGTCATGATTGGTATTACATGGTTTCTATGTATAATTACTACTAATTAAACAGTTTCTAGTCTTAATTTTGAGAAGTTTAACCAAAAGTCAAACTTTTAGCCCCGATTGGTCTGATGTATGCCCTATAATAGCCAAATAGAGTCCAAACTTAAGGAAAACACGATTTTCAAGTGGTGAGAGTGGTATTACATAGTTTTTATGTACAATTATTGCTAATGAACCATGTTTCTAGTGTTAATTAGGAAGTTTGAGCTAAAATCAAACTTTCAGCCTTGGTTAGCCTAAACTAAGCCTTATAAGAGCCGAATAGGGCTCAAACGGGTGAAAATGCAGTTTTCAAGACCCAGAGTAGTGTTACATAGTTTTTTGTATAATTACTACTAAGTAAACTTGTTTTAAGGCTTAATTAGGAAGTTTGACCAAAAGTCAAACCTTATAAGTACATATTAGGGCCCAAACGGGAAGAAAATATGGTTTTAAGAGTTAAGAGTGGTATTACATAGTTTCTATGTAGAATTAATACAAATTAATCTTATTTCTAGTTTTAGTTGGGAAGTTTAGCCAAAAGTCAAACTTTCAGCCCTGATTGGCCTGAACTAGGCCATATCAGAGCCGAACAAGGCTCACACGGTAAGAAAACATAGTTTTCAAGAGCAAGTGAGCAAAATTACATAGTTTTTATGTACATTTACTACAAATTAACATAGTTTTCAAGTCAAACTTTTAGTTCTGATTGGTCTGAAATATGCCTTATAAGAGCCGAATAGGGCTTAAACAGGGAGAAATCGAGGTTTTCAGTAGCCGAGAGTAGAATTACATTGTTTTATGTATAGTTACTACAAATTAAACTTATTTCTATTCTTAATTAAGAAGTTTGATCAAAAGTCAAACATTCTGCCTCGATTGCCTTGAACTCGGCGTTATAAGAACCGAATAGGCCCAAATAGAGAGAAAACGTGATTTTTCAAGAGCCTAGAGTAGTATTACATAGATTCTATGAACTTCTAATTAACCTTATTTCTAGTCTTAATCTAGAAGTTTGACCAAAAGTCATACTTTCAACCCGATTTACCTGAACTATGCCTTTGAAGAGCCGAATAGGGCCCAAACAGGGAATAAATATGGTTTTCAAGAGCGTTGAGTAGTATTATATAGTTTTTATGTAAATTTACTATTAATTTAATGTGTTTCTAGTATTATTTGGGAAGTTTGACCAAAAGTAAAACTTTTCAGCCCCGATTGGCCTGAACTAGGCCTTGTAAGAGCCGAATGAACCCAAACGAGAGGAAGAGTTTTCAAGAGCCATGAGTGGTATTATATTGTTTTTATATATAATTATTGCTACTAATTAACCTTGTTTCTCGTCTTAGTTGGAAAGTTTGATCAAAAGTAAAACTTTCAGCCCCGATTGGCTTGAACTAGGGCCTTATTAGAGTCGATTAGGACCCAAATGGGAGGAAAACAAGGTTTTCAAGAGATGTGAATGGTATTACATTGTTTCTATGGATAACTACTGCTAATTAACCTTGTTTCTAGCGTTGATTGGGAAGTTTGACCAAAAGTCAAATTTTCAGCTAATTGGCGTGAAACTAGGCCTTATAAGAGCCGAATAAGGCGCAACAGGGAGAAAATGCAGTTTTCAAGAGCTGATAATTGTATTACATAGTTTTAATGTATAAGTACTACTAATTAAACTTATTTCTAGTCTTAGTTGGGAGGTTTGATCAAAACTCAAACTTTCTGCCCAGATTGGCCTGAATAAGGCCTTATAAGGAAGGGCCAAATATGACTTAAACGGGAAGAAAACATGGTTTTAAAGAGCCAAGAGTAGTATTACATACTTTTTATGTTCAATTCCTACAAATTAAACTTGTTTTTAGTCTTAATCTGACTTTTAGCCCCGATTGGCCTTAATTAGGCATTATAAAAGCCGAATAGGGCACAAAAGTGGAGAAAACATGATTTTCAAGGGCCGGGAGTAGTATCCCATAGTTTTTATGTAAAATTGCTACTAATTAAACTTGTTTCTATTCTTAATCGGGAAGTTTGACCAAAAGTCAAACCTTTAGCCCTGATTGGCCTGAACTACACATTATAAGAGCTGATTAGGGCCCAAACCGAGGAAAACATGGTTTTGAAGTGCTGAGAGTGGTATTACATAGTTTTATGCACAATTACTGCTAATTAACCTTATTTCTAGTGTTAATTAGAAGTTTGACCAAAAGTCAAACCTTCATACCCGATTGGCCTGAACTGCACATTATAAGAGCTGAATAGGGCCTAAACCGGAGGAAAACATTGTCTTCATGTGCTGAGAGTGAAATTACATAGTTCTATGTACAATTACTGTTAATAAACCTTATTTCTATTGTTAATTGAAAGTGGTCAAGCTTTCAACCCTTATTGGCCTGAACTGGGCCTTATAAGAGCTGAATAGGGCCTAAACGGGGAGAAAACGAGATTATCAAGAGCCAAAAAAAGTATTACATAGTTTTATATATAACCACTATAAATTAAACTTGTTTTTATTCTTAATCTGAAAGTTGACAAAAAGTCAAACTTTCAGCCCCGATTGGTCTGAACTCGGCCAAATAAGCGCCAAATATAGCCCAGACTGGAGGAAAACATGGTTTACAAGAGCTGAGAGTGGTATTACGTAGTTTCTATGTATAATTACTGCAATTTATCCTGTTTCTAGTATTAATTGAAAAGTTAAACCAAATATCAAACTTTAGCTCCGATTGGTTTGAACTCGACCTTATAAGAGCTAATAGGGCCCAACGGGGAGAAATTACGGTTTTAAAGATCTGGGAGTAGTATTTCATAATTTTTATGTTTATCACTACTAATTAAACTTATTTCTAGTCTTAGTTAGAAAGTTTGATCAAAAATCAAACTTTCAGGCCCGATTAGCCTGAACTAAGCCTTATAAGAGCCGCATATGGCCCAAATGAGGAGAAAACATGGTTTAAAGAGCCAAGAGTTGTATTACATAATTTTTATGTACAATTACTACTGCCTAAACTTGTTTCTAGTCTTAATTTGGAAGTTTTAACTAAAAGTCAAACTTTCAGCCACGACTGGCCTGAACTAGTTATTATATGAGCTGAATCGGACCCAAACGGGGAGAAAAAATATTGTTTAAAGTTTTAACCAAAAGTCAAACCTTCAGCCCCAATTGGCCTGAACTACGCATTATATGAACCAAATCGGGCCCTAACGAGAGAAAAATATTGTTTTCAAGAGCCGCGAGTGGTATTAATTAGTTTCTTTATGCAATTATGACTAATTAACTTTGTTTCTAGTGTTAATTGAAAGTTTGACCAAAAGACAAACTTTTAAACCCTGATTGACCTGGACTAGGCCTTATAAGAGCTGAATAGGGTGAAACAGGGTTAGACGAGGTTTTTAAGAGCCGAGAGTAGTATTACAAAGTTTATATGTATAATCACTATAAATTAAACTTTTTTCTATTCTTAATTTGAAAGTTTGATTAAAAGTGAAACTTTCAGCCCTGATTGGCCTTATAAGAGTCGAAAAGGGACTAAACGGGAGGAAAACATAGTTTTCAAGGGTCGTGAATGATATTACATAGTTTCTATATATAATTACTACTAATTAACCTTGTTTTCAGTGTTAATTGGGAAGTTTGATAAAGAGTCCAACTTTCAGCCCTGCTTGGCCTGAACTATGTGTTATAAGAGCCGAATAGGGACCAAAAGGGAGGAAAACATAGTTTTCAAGGGCTGTGAATGGGTATTACATAGTTTATATGTACAATTATGACTAATTAACCTTTTTTCTAGTGTTATAGGGAAGTTTGATTAAAAGTCAAACTTTCAGCCCTGTTTGGTCTGGAGAAGACCTTATAAGTTTAGAGTCGAATAAGGTACAAACAGGAAAAAATAAGGTTTCCAAGAGCAAGGAGAAGTAATACATAGTTTTATGTATAATTACAGCTAATTAAACTTATTTCTCGTCTTAATTGAGTAGTTTTACCATAAGTCAAACTTTCAGCCCCGATTGGCCTGAACTTGGCTTTATAAAAGCCGAATAGGGACCAACGGGAGGAAAACATGTTTTCAAGGGCCATGAATGGTATTTCATAGTTTCTATGTACAATTACTACTATTTAACTTTGTTTCTTGTGTTAATTGAAAAGTTTGACCAAGAGTTAAACTTTCAGTCCCCGATTGGCCTGAGTAAGCCTTAAAGAGCCGATTAGGGCCCAAATGGGGAGAAAACGAGGTTTTCAAGAGCCGAGAGTAGTATGACATAGTTTTTATGTATAATTACCACTAATTAATTTGCTTTTAGTCTTAATTATAAAGTTTGACCAAAAGTCAAACCTTCAGTCTTATTAGCCTGAACTAGGCCTTAGTAGAGCCGAATAGGACCAAAACAGGAGAAAATAAGGTTTTCAAGTGCTGAGAGCAGTATTACATAGTTTTTATATGTACTAATTAACCTTATTTCTAGTGTTAATTTGAAAGTTTGACCAAAAGTCAAACTTTCAGCCCTTTCAGCCTGAACTAGGCCTAATAAGAGCCGAACAAAGCCCAAAAAGGGAGAAAATGAGGTTTTCAAGAGCCAAGAGTAGAATGACATAGTTTTAATATATAATTACTACTAATTAAACTTATTTCTATACTTGACCAAAAGTCAAACTTTCCTCTCCGATTAGCCTGAAGTAGGCCTTATAAGAGCCAAATAGAGACCAAATGGGAGGAAAACATGGTTTTCAAGGAACGTGAATAGTATTACATAGTTTCTATGTATAATTACTACTAATTAATCTTGTTTATAGTGTTAATTGGGAAATTTGACCAAAAGTCAAACTTTGAGCCCCGATTGGCATGAACTAGGCCTTATAATAGCCGATTAGGGCCCAAACGGTGAGAAAACGAGGTGTTCAAGAGCTGAGAGTAGTAATACATAGTTTTCAAGGGCCATGAATGGTATTTCATAGTTTCTATGTACAATTACTACTAATTAACTTTGTTTCTTGTGTTAATTGAAAAGTTTGGCCAAGAGTTAAACTTTCAGGCCCGATTGGCCTGAGTAAGCCTTATAAGAGCCGATTAGGGCCCAAACGGGGAGAAAATGAGGTTTTCAAGAGCCGAGAGTAGTATGACATAGTTTTTATGTATAATTACCACTAATTAAATTTGCTTTTAGTCTTAATTATAAAGTTTGACCAAAAGTCAAACCTTCAGTCTTATTAGCCTGAACTAGGCCTTAGTAGAGCCGAATAGGACCAAAACAGGAGAAAATAAGGTTTTCAAGTGCTGAGAGCGGTATTACATAGTTTTTATATATAATTAGTACTAATTAACCTTATTTCTAGTGTTAATTTGAAAGTTTGACCAAAAGTCAAACTTTCAGCCCCTTCAGCCTGAACTAGGCCTAATAAGAGCCGAACAAAGCCCAAACAGGGAGAAAATGAGATTTTCAAGAGCCAAGAGTTTCATTGACATAGTTTTTATATATAATTACTACTAATTAAACTTATTTCTATACTTGACCAAAAGTCAAACTTTCCTCTCCGATTAGCCTGAAGTAGGCCTTATAAAAGCCAAATAGAGACCAAATGGGAGGAAAACATGATTTTCAAGGGACGTGAATAGTATTACATAGTTTCTATGTATAATTACTACTAATTAATCTTGTTTATAGTGTTAATTGGGAAATTTGACCAAAAGTCAAACTTTGAGCCCCGATTGGCATGAACTAGGTCTTATAATAGCCGATTAGGGCCCAAACGGGGAGAAAACGAGGTGTTCAAGAGCTGAGAGTAGTAATACATAGTTTTTATGTATAATTACTACTAATTAAACTAGTTTCTAGTCTTAATTGAGAAATTTTACGAAAAGTCAAGTTTTCAGCTCCGATTGTCTTTAAGTATGCCTTATAAGAGCCGAATAGGGACCAAACGGGAGTAAAACATGATTTCAAGGCCGAGAATGGTATTACGTAGTTCTATGTACAATTTCTATTGATTAAGCTTTTTTCTAGTATTAATTGGGAAGTTTGACCAGAACTGAAACTTTTATCCCCTATTGGCCTGAAAAGGGCCTTATAAGAGCCTAATAGGGTCCAACGGGGAGAAAATACAGTTTTCAAAAGTCAGGAGTAGTAATATATAGTTTTTATGTATAATTACTACTAATTATACTAGTTTCTAGTCTTAATTGAGAAGTTTTACCAAAAGTAAAACTTTCAGTCCCGATTGGCCTGAACAAGACCTTATAATGGCCGATTAAGACCCAAACGGGGAGAAAACGAGGTTTCAAGAGCCGAGAGTAATAATACATAGTTTTTATGCATAATTACTATTAATTAAACTAGTTTCTAGTCTTAATTGACAAATTTTATGAAGAGTCAAACTTTCAACCCCGATTAGCCTGAACTAGACCTTATATGAGCCGAATAGGGCCCAAACGGGAGAAAACATGGTTTTCAAGGGCTGAGGGTGGTATTGTATAGTTTCCATATACAATTATTACTAATTAACCTTATTTCTAATATTAAATTGGAAAGTTTGACCAAAAGTCAAACTTTCATCCCTGATTAGCATGAACTAGTCCTTATAAGTGCCTAATAAGGTCCAACCGGGGAGAAAATATAGTTTTCAAAAGCCGAAAATAGTAATACATAGTTTTTATGTATAATTATCACTAATTAAACTAGTTCTAGTCTTAATTGAGAAGTTTGACTAAAAGTCAAACTTTCAGCCCCGATTGGCCTGAACTGGGCCTCATAAGAGCCGAATAGGGACCAAACGGGAGGAAAATATGGTTTTCAAAGGCCGTGAATGGTGTTACATTGTTTTTAAGTATAATTACTACTAATTAGCCTTGTTCTAGTGTTAATGAGAAAGTTTGACCAAAAGTCAAAATTTCAGTCCCGATTGGCCTAAACTAGGCATTATAATAGCCGATTAGGGCCCAAACAGGGAGAAAATGAGGTTTCAAGAGTCATTAGCAGTAGCACATAGTTTTTCCTGTATAATTATTACTAATTAAACTAATTTCTAATCTTAATTGGAAAGTTTTACTAAAAATCAAACTTTCAGCCTCGATTGGCCTAAGCTACACCTTGTAAGAGCCGAATAGTGACTAAACGGGATGAAAATATGATTTTTAAGGGCCATAAAAGGTATTATCTAGTGCTATGTACAATTACTACTGATTAACCTTATTTGTAGTGTTAATTGAGAAGTTTGACTAAAATTGAAACTTTCAGCTCCTATTGGCCTGAATTAGGCCTTATAAGAGACTAATGGGTCCAATCAGAGAGAAAATACAGTTTTCAAAAGTCAGGAGTAGTATTATATATTTTTTATATATAATTATTACTAAATAAACTTATTTCTAGTCTTAATTGAAAAGTTTGACCAAAAGTCAAACTTTCAGCCCTTATTGGCCTGAACTAGGCCTTATAGAGCCGAATATGGTCCAAACCGGAAGAAAACATGATTTTCAAGAGCTTAGAGTGGTAGTACATAGTTTCTCTATGTACAATTACTACTAATTTATTTTATTTCTAGCGTTAATTGGGATTACTGACCTAAAGTCAAACTTGCATCTTCGATTGGTTTAGGCCTCTATATAAGAGCCGAACAAGGCCCAAACAGGGAGAACTGAGGTTTTCAAGAGTCGGGAGTACTATTACATAGTTTTTATGTGTAATTACTACTAATTAAACTTGTTTCTAGTCTAAATTAGGAAGCTTTACCAAAAGTTAAACTTTCAGCCCCGATTGGCCTGAACCAGGTCTTATAAGAGCCATATAGGGCCCAAACGGGGAGAAACCATGATTTTCAGGATTTAGGAGTAGTTCACATAGTTTCTATGTATAACTATAACTAATTTATTTATTTCTATTCTTAATTTATAAGTTTGACCAAAGTCAAACTTTCAGCCCCGATTAGCCAGAACTAGGCCTTATTAGAGCTAAATAAAGGCCAAGGAAGAGGAAAACAAGATTTTCAAGAGCTAAGAGTGATATTACATAGTTTCCATGTACAATTACTGCGAATTAACCTTGTTTCTAGTGTTAATTGGGAAGTTTAACCAAAAATTAAATTTTAAGCCCTTGATAGCCTAAACTAGGCCTTATAAGAGCCAAATAGGACCCAAACGGGTGAAAAGGTGGTTTCCCATTAGGGCCCTATACTACTAATTAAAATTGTTTTAATTTTAATTAGGAAGTTTGACCAAAAGTCGAACATTAAGCCCTTATTGGCCTGAACTAGGCCTTATTAGAGCTGAATAGGGCCAAAACAGGGAGAAAACGAGGTTTTTAAGAGCCGAGAGTAGTATTACAAAGTTTTTATATATAACCACTATAAATTGAACTTTTTTTATTCTTAATTTGGAAGTTTGATCAAAAGTGAAACTTTCAGCCCTGATTGGCCCTTGTAAGAATCGAAAAGGGACTAAACGGGAAGAAAACATGGTTTTCAAGGGCCGTGATGGTATTACAATTTTTTTATGTACAATTACTACTAATTAACCTTGTTTTCAGTGTTAATTGGGGAGTTTGATCAAGCGTCAAACTTTCAACCCCGATTAGCCAGAACTAGGTCTTATAAGAGCCGAATAGGGATCAAAAGGGAGGAAAACATAGTTTTCAAGGGCTGTGAATGGTATTACATAGTTTATATGTACAATTACGACTAATTAACCTTATTTCTAGTGTTATTGAGAAGTTTGACTAAAAGT
Organism: Agave tequilana; assembly: GCA_038442645.1. Classification (NCBI taxonomy): domain Eukaryota; kingdom Viridiplantae; phylum Streptophyta; class Magnoliopsida; order Asparagales; family Asparagaceae; genus Agave; species Agave tequilana. The sequence goes on from JAVJIF010010325.1 coordinate 52,840, forward strand.
CAAACTTTCAGCCCTGTTTGGTCTGGACTAGACCTTATAACATAAGAGCCGAATAAGGTACAAACGGAAAAAATATGGTTTCCAAGAGCAAGGAGAAGTAATAATTAGTTTTATGTATTACTACTAATTAAACTTGTTTCTCGTCTTAATTGGGTAGTTTTATCATAAGTCAAACTTTCACCCCGACTGGCCTGAACTTTGCTTTATAAAAGCCGAATAGGGACCAAACGGGAGGAAAACATGATTTTCAAGGGTCATGAGTAGTTTCTATGTACATTACTACTAATTAACTTTGTTTCTAGTGTTAATTGAAAAGTTTGACCAAGAGTTAAACTTTCAGCCCCGATTGGCCTGAGTAAGCCTTATAAGAGCCGATTAGGGCCCAAACGGGGAGAAAACGAGGTTTTCAAGAGCCGAGAATAGTATGACATAGTTTTTATGTATAATTACCACTAATTAAACTTCTTTTTAGTCTTAATTATAAAGTTTGACTAAAAGTCAAACCTTCAGTCTTATTAGCCTTAACTAGGCCTTATTAGAGCCAAATAGGACTAAAATGGGAGAAAATTAGGTTTTCAAGTGCTGAGAGTAGTATTACCTAGTTTTTATGTACAATTAGTACTAATTAACCTTATTTCTAGTGTTAATTGGAAAGTTTGACTAAAAGTCAAACTTTCAGCCCATACAACCTGAACTAGGCCTTATAAGAGCCGAACAAAGCCCAAATAGGGAGAAAACGAGGTTTTCAAGAGCCGGGAGTAGAATGACATAGTTTTTATGTATAATTACTACTAATTAAACTTATTTCTATGTTTGACCAAAAGTAAAACTTTCATCTCCGATTGGCCTGAACTAGGCCTTATAAGAGCCAAATAGAGACCAAACGGGAGGAAACATGGTTTCAAGGGCCGTGAATAGAATTACATAGTTTTTATGTATAATTACTACTAATTAATATTTTTATTAGGGGTGGCAATTGGGTCGGGTCGGGTCGACCCGACCCAATTACTGCTCGACCCATATAATAATCGGGTCGGGTCGACCCGACCCGTTTATTATATGGGTCAAAAATTCAGACCCAGACACGACCCAGACTTAATCGGGTCGACCCGACCCGACCCATTTGACCCGATTATTAAGCCTTAAATACAATTTCTTTACGCTATTTTACTAAATTGTTTAGTGATATGTTTGGTCATCACACTAAACTCATACACTAGAGGTCACATGTTTGAAATTGGGCTCACGCATATTTTTTAACAATTTAATTTAGGTCAAGGGGAAGAGGCGGTGGCGGCGGTGGAGGAGATCGAAGGGGAGGAGGTCGAGGAGGAGAAAGAATAATTGGGTATGGCGGGTCAAGCGGTCTGGCGGGTTCGGGTCGACCCGACCCATTTAATAATCGGGTCAGATGGGTCGACCCGATTATGACCCAAACCCAATTAGCCCAAACCCATACCCGCTAACTCCGGGTCGGTCGGGTCGGGTCTGGCGGGTCGCGACCCGTCTGCCACCCCTAATTTTTATGGTGTTAATTGGGAAGTTTGACCAAAAGTCAAACTTTGAGCCCTAATTGGCGTGAACTAGGCCTTCTAATAGCCGATTAAGGCCCAAACGGGGGAAAACAAGGTTTTCAAGAGCTGAGAGTAGTAATACATAGTTTTTATGTATAATTACTACAAATTAAACTAGTTTCTAGTCTTAATTGACAAGTTTTACAAAAAGTCAAGTTTTCAGCCCCGATTGGCCTGAAGTAGGCCTTATAAGAGCCGAATAGGGACCAAACGGGAGAAAAACATGATTTTCAAGGGCCGAGAAAGGTATTACGTAGTTCTATATACAATTTCTATTGATTAACCTTATTTCTAGTGTTAATTGGGAAGTTTGACCAGAACTGAAACTTTTAGCCCCTATTGGCCTGAAAAGAGCCTTAGAAGAACCTAATAGGGTCTAAACGGGGAGAAAATGCAGTTTTCAAAAGTCAGGAGTAATAATATATAGTTTTTATGTATAATTACTACTAATTATACTAGTTTCTAATCTTAATTGAGAAGTTTTATCAAAAGTGAAACTTTCAGTCCCGATTGGCCTGAACAAGACCTTATAATGGCCGATTAAGGCCCAAACGAGGAGAAAATCAGGTTTCAAGAGCCGAGAGTAATAATACATAGTTTTTATGTATAATTACTATTAATTAAACTAGTTTCTAGTCTTAATTGAGAAGTTTTACCAAGAGTCAAACTTTCAACCCCGATTAGCCTGAACTAGACCTTACATGAGCCGAATAGGGCCCAAACGGGAGAAAACATGATTTTCAAGGGCTGAGAGTGGTATTGTATAGTTTCTATATACAATTATTTCTAATTAACCTTATTTCTAATATTAAATTGAAAAGTTTGACCAAAAGTCAAACTTTCAGCCCTGATTAGCCTGAACTAGTCCTTATAAGTGCCTAATAAGGTCCAACCGGGGAGAAAATACAATTATCAAAAGCCGGAAGTAGTAATACATAGTTTTTATGTATAGTTACTACTAATTAAACTAGTTTCTAGTCTTAATTGAGAAGTTTGACTAAAAGTCAGACTTTCAGTCCCGATTGGCCTGAACTGGGCCTCATAAGAGCCGAATAGGGACCAAACGGGAGGAAAACATGGTTTTCAAAGGCCGTGAATGGTGTTACATTATTTTTATGTATAATTACTTCTAATTAACCTTGTTTCTATTGTTAATAAGAAAGTTTGACCAAAAGTCAAGCTTTCAGTCCCGATTGGCCTAAACTAGGCATTATAATAGCCGATTAGGGCCCAAACAGGGAGAAAATAAGGTTTTCAAGAGTCATTAGCAGCAGTACATAGTTTTTATGTATAATTATTACTAATTAAATTATTTCTAGTTTTAATTAGAATGTTTTACCAAAAATCAAACTTTCAGCCTCGATTGGCCTAAACTACACCTTATAATAGCCAAATAGTGACTAAACGGGAGGAAAATATGGTTTTCAAGGGCCGTAAAAGGTATTACATAGTGCTATGTACAATTACACTGATTAACCTTATTTTTAGTGTTAATTGAGAAGTTTTACTAAAATTGAAACTTTCAGCTCCTATTGGCCTCAATTAGGCCTTATAAGAGCCTAATGGGTCCAATCAGAGTGAAGATACAGTTTTCAAAAGTCAGGAGTAGTATTATATAGTTTTTATGTATAATTATTACTAAATAAACTTATTTCTAGTCTTAATTGGAAAGTTTGACCAAAAGTCAAACTTTCAGCCCTTAATTGGCCTGAACTAGGCCTTATAGAGCCGAATATGGCCCAAACCGGAAGAAAACAAGATTTTCAATAGCTTAGAGTGGTATTACAAAATTTCTATGTATAATTACTACTAATTTATTTTATTTCTCGCATTAAGTGGGATTACTCACCTAAAGTCAAACTTGCATCTCCGATTGGCCTAAGCCGCCATATAAGAGCCGAACAAGGCCCAAACAGGGAGAAATGAGGTTTTCAAGAGTCGGGAGTAGTATTACATAGTTTTTATGTGTAATTACTACTAATTAAACTTTTTTCTCGTCTTAATTAGGATGTTTTACCAAAAGTTAAACTTTCAGGCCCGATTGGCCTGAACCAGGTTTTATAAGAGCCGTATAGGGTACAAACGGGGAGAAATCATGATTTTTAGGATTCGAGAGTAGTTCACATAGTTTCCATGTATAAACTACAACTAATTAATTTGTAAGTTCGACCAGAATTCAAACTTTCAGCCCCGATTAGTCAGAACTAGGCCTTATAAGAGCCAAATAGGGCCCAAACAAGAGGAAAACATAATTTTCAAGAGCTAAGAGTGGTATTACATAGTTTCTATGTACAATTACTACTAATTTATTTTATTTCTAGCGTTAATTGGGATTACTGACCTAAAGTCAAACTTGCATCTCCGATTGGCCTAGGCCGCCATATAAGAGCCGAACAAGGCCCAAACAGGGGAAATGAGGTTTTCAAGGGTCGGGGTGGTATTACATAGTTTTTAAGTGTAATTACTACTAACTAAACTTTTTTCTAGTCTTAATTGGGAAGTTTTACCAAAAGTTAAACTTTTATCCCCAATTGGCCTAAACCAGGTCTTATAAGAGCTATATAGGGCCCAAACGGGGAGAAACCATGGTTTTCAGGATTCGGGAGTAGTTCACATAGTTTCTATGTATAAACTATAACTAATTAATTTGTTTCTATTCTTAATTTGTAAGTTTGACCAAAGTCAAACTTTCAGTCCCGATTAGCTAGAATTAGGCCTTATAAGAGCCTAATAGGGGCCAAACAAGAGGAAAACATGATTTTCAAGAGCTAAGAGTGGTATTACATAGTTCTATGTACAATTACTACTAATTTATTTTATTTCTAGCGTTAATTGGGATTACTGACCTAAAGTCAAACTTGCATCTCCGATTGGCCTAGGCCGCCATATAAGAGCCGAACAAGGCCCAAACAGGGGGAAATGAGGTTTTCAAGAGTCGGGGTAGTATTACATAGTTTTTAAGTGTAATTACTTCTAACTAAACTTTTTTCTAGTCTTAATTGGGAAGTTTTACCAAAAGTTAAACTTTTAGCCCCGATTTGCCTAAACCAGGTCTTATAAGAGCCATATAGGGCCCAAACGGGGAGAAACCATGGTTTTCAGGATTCGGGAGTAGTTCACATATTTTCTATGTATAAACTATAACTAATTAATTTGTTTCTATTCTTAATTTGTAAGTTTGACTAAAGTCAAACTTTCAGCCCCGATTAGCTAGAATTAGGCCTTATAAGAATAGGGGCCTGATTTTTATAGGGGCCAAACATGAGGAAACAACATGATTAAATTTAAGAGCTAGGATGATTATTACATATGTAAAATTACTCGAATTAACCTTATTGGCTCTAGTGTTAATGAATAGGGAAGTTTGACAAAAAATTAAACTTTTTTTTTATTCTTAATTTGGAAGTTTGATCAAAAGTGAAACTTTCAGCCCTGATTGGCCTTATAAGAATCGAAAAGGAACTAAACGGGAAGAAAACATGGTTTTCAAGGGCCGTGAATGGTATTACATAGTTTTTATGTACAATTACTACTAATTAATCTTGTTTTCAGTGTTAATTGGGAAGTTTGATCAAGAGTTAAACTTTTAGCCCCGATTGGCTAGAACAAGGTCTTATAAGAGCCGAATAGGGACCAAAAGGGAGGAAAACATAGTTTTCAAGGGCTGTGAATGGTATTACATAGTTTATATTTACAATTACGACTAATTAACCTTATTTTTAGTGTTATTGAGAAGTTTGAATAAAAGTCAAACTTTCAGCCCTGTTTGGTCTGGACTAGACCTTATAGCATAAGAGCCGAATAAGGTATAAACGAGAAAAATAAGGTTTCTAAGAGCAAGGAGAAGTAATACATAATTTTATGTATAATTACTACTATTTAAACTTGTTCTCGTCTTAATTGGGAAGTTTTACCAAAAGTCAAACTTTCAGCCCCGATTAGTCTGAACTAGGCTTCATAAGAGCTGAATAGGGACCAAACGGGAGGAAAACATGGTTTTCTAGGACCATGAATGGTATTATATAGTTTCTATGTACAATTACTATTAATTAAATTTGTTACTAGTGTTAATTGGAACGTTTGACAAAGAGTCAAACTTTCAGCCCTGGTTGGCCTGAATTAGACCTTATAAGAGCCAATTAGGGCTCAAACGGGGAGAAAATAAGGTTTTCAAGAGCCGAGAGTAGTATGACATAGTTTTTATATATAAATATTACTAATTAAACTTATTTTTCATCTTAATTATAAAGTTTGACCAAAAGTTAAACCTTCAGTTCTTATTAGCCTGAACTAGGCCTCGTTAGAGCCGAATAGGACCCAAAAGGGAGAAAACAAGGTTTTCAAGTGCTGAGAAAGGTATTACATAGTTTTTATAAACAATTAGTACTAATTAACCTTATTTCTAGTGTTAATTGAAAAGTTTGACCAAAAGTCAAACTTTTAGCCCCTATTAGTCTGAACTAGGCCTTATAAGAACCGAATAAAGTCCAAACAGGTAGAAAATGAGGTTTTCAAGAGATGGGAGTAGAATAACATAATTTTTATGTATTATTACTACTAATTAAACTTATTTCTAAGTTTGACCAAAAGTAAAACTTTCATCCCCGATTAGCCTGAAGTAGGCCTTATAAGAGCCGAATAGGGACCAAACGGGAGAAAAACATGGTTTTCAAGGGCCGTGAATAGTATTACATAGTTTCTATGTATATTACTACTAATTAACTTTGTTTATAGTGTTAATTGAGAAGTTTGACCAAAAGTCAAACTTTCAGCCCCGATTGGCGTGAACTAAGCCTTATAATTGCTAATTAGAGCCCAAACTGGGAGAAAACGAGATTTTTAAGAGCTGAGAGTAGTTATACATAGTTTTTATTATGTATAATTACTACTAATTAAACAGTTTCTAGTCTTAATTTTGAGAAGTTTTTCCAAAAGTCAAACTTTTAGTCCCGATTGGCCTGAAGTATGCCTTATAAAAGCCAAATAGAGTCCAAACTTAAGGAAAACATGATTTTCAAGTGGTGAGAGTGGTATTACATAGTTTTTATGTACAATTACTGCTAATGAACCATGTTTCTAGTGTTAATTGGGAAGTTTGAGCTAAAATCAAACTTTCAACCCTGTTTAGCCTTATAAGAGCCGAATAGGGCTCAAATGGGTGAAAATGTAGTTTTCAAGAGCCCAGAGTAGTGTTACATAGTTTTTTGTATAATTACTACTAAGTAAACTTATTTTAAGGCTTAATTAGGAAGTTTGACCAAGCGTCAAACCTTATAAGTGCATATTAGGGCCCAAACGGGACGAAAATATGGTTTCAAGAGTTGACAGTGGTATTACATAGTTCTATGTAGAATTAATACAAATTAATCTTGTTTCTAGTTTTAATTGGGAGGTTTGGCCAAAAGTCAAACTTTCAGCACTGATTGGCCTGAACTAGGCCATATCGAGCCGAACAAGTCAAACCTTCAGCCCTTATTGGTCAGAACTAGGCCTTATAAGAGCTGAATAGGGTCTAAACAAAAGTAAAACAAGTTTTCAAAAGCTGAGAGTGGTATAACATAGTTACTATGTACAATTACTACTAATTAATCTTGTTTCTAGTGTTAATTAGAAAGTTTGACCAAAAGTCAAAATTTCAATCCTGATTGGTCTGAAGTAAGCCGTATAATAGGCGAATGCAGCCTAAACGGGGAGAAAATAAGGTTTTCAAGAGCTGTGAGTAGTATTGATAGTTTTTATTTATAATTACTATAATTTAAACTTGTTTTCTGTTCTTAATTTGAAAGTTCAATAAAAAGTCAAACTTTCAGCCCTGATTGACCTGTCTAGACCATGTAAGAGCTGAATAGGGACTAAATGGGAGGAAAACATGGCTTTCAAGGGTCGTGAATGGTATTACATTGTTTTTATGTATAATTAATACTGATTAACTTTGTTTCTAATGTTAATTGGGAAGTTTGACCAAAAGGAAAGTTTTCAGCCCCTATTGGCCTTAGCTAGGCCTATAAGAGCTGAATAGGGTCCAAACTGGGAGAAAATGCAATTTTTAAGAGCCGGGATTAGTATTACATAGCTTTTATACATAATTACTACTAATTAAAATTATTTCTAGTCTTAATTAGAAAGTTTTAGCAAAAGTTAAGCCTTCAATCCTTATTGGTCTGAACTAGGCCTTATAAGAGCCGAGTAGGGCCCAAACTGGAGGAAAACATGGTTTTCAAGAGCTGAGAGTGAGATTATATAGTTTTCGTGTACAATTACTACTAATTAACCTTATTTCTAGTATTTATTGGAAATCTTGACCAAAAGCCAAACTTTCAGCCTCAATTGGCCTGAACAAGAAGTTATAAGAGCCGAATAAGGCACAATAGTAGTAATACCTAAATTATATATATAATTACTAGTACATAAACTTATTTTCAAGTCTTAATTGGTAAGTTTTTACCAAAAGTCAAACTTTTAGCCCCGATTAGCCTCAACTAGGCCTTATAAGAGCCGAATAGGGACAAAACGGGAGGAAATTATGGTTTTCAAGGGCTTTGAATGATATTATATAGATTATATGTACAATTATTACTAATTAACCATGTTTCTTGTGTAAATTAAGAAGTTTGACCAAAAGTCAAACTTTCTGCCCCGATTGAACTGAACTAGGCTTATAAGAGCCGAATTAAGGCTCAAATGGGGAAAAAACAAGATTTTCAAGAGCCGGGAGTCATAATACATAGTTTTTATATATAATTACAACTAATTAACCATGTTTCTAATGTTAATTGGGAAGTTTGAGCTAAAATCAAACTTTCAGCCCTGGTTAGCCTAAACTAAGCCTTATAAGAGCCAAATAGGACTTAAACAGGCGAAAATGCAGTTTTCAAGGGCCCGGAGTAGTGTTACATAGTTTTTTGTATAATTACTACTAAGTAAACTTGTTTTAAGGCTTAATTAGGAAGTTTGACCAAAAGTCAAATCTTATGAGTGCGTATTAGGGCCCAAACTGGAAGAAAATATGGCTCAAGTGTTGAGAGTGGTATTACATAGTTTCTATGTAGAATTTATACAAAATTAATCTTGTTTCTAGTTTTAATTGGGAAGTTTGGCCAAAAATCAAACTTTCAGCTCTGATTAGCCTGAACTAAGCTTTATATAAGCGAATAGGGTTCAAACAGAGAGAGAATGCGGTTTTCAAGAGCCTTGGGTGGTATTATATAGTGTTTATGTACAATTACTACTAATTAATCTTGTTTTTAGTCTTAATTGAGAAGTTTGACCAAAATTCAAACTTTTATCCCCGACTGGCCTTAACTAGGCCTTATTAGAACCTATTAGAGACCATAAGGGGAGAAAATGAGATTTTCTAGAGCGGGGAGTATTATTACATAGTTTCTATGTATAACTACTACTAATTAAACTTTTTTGCGTTCTTAATTTAAAAGTTTGGCCAAAAGTCAAACTTTCAGCCCTGATTGGCCTGAACTAGACCATATCAGAGCCGAACAAGGCTCACACGGGAAGAAAACATGATTTTCAAGAGCAAGTGAATGAAATTACATAGTTTTTATGTACATTTACTACAAATTAACATGGTTTTCAAGTCTAACTTTTAGTTTCGATTGATCTGAAATATGCCTTATAAGAGCCGAATAGCGCCTAAACAGGGAGAAACTGAGGTTTTCAATAGCCGGAGTAGAATTACATAGATTTATGTATAATTACTACAAATTAAACTTGTTTCTATTCTTAATTAGGAAGTTTGATCAAAAGTTAAACTTTCTGCCTCGATTGCCCTGAGCTCGGCTTTATAAGAGCCGAATAGGGCCCAAAAAGAGAAAAAAACGTGATTTTTCAAGAGCCGAGAGTAGTATTATATAGATTCTATGAACTTCTAATTAACCTTATTTCTAGTCTTAATCTAGAAGTTTGACCAAAAGTCATACTTCAACCCGATTTACCTGAACTATGCCTTTGAAGAGCCGAATAGGGCCCAAACAGGGAATAAATATGGTTTTCAAGAGCATTGAGTAGTATTACATAGTTTTTATGTAAATTACTATTAATTTAATGTGTTTCTAGTATTAATTAGAAAGTTTGACCAAATGTAAAACTTTCAGCCCCGATTGGCCTGAATTAGGCCTTGTAAGAGCCGAGTAGAACCCAAACAAGAGGAAGATAAGGTTTTCAAGAGCCGTGAGTAGTATTATATAGTTTCAATGTATAATTGCTACTAATTAACCTTGTTTCTCGTCTTAGTTGGGAAATTTGACCAAAAGTCAAACTTTCAGCCCCGATTGGCTTGAACTAGGGCCTTATTAAAGTCAAATAGGACCCAAATGGGAGAAAAACAAGGTTTTCAAGAGATGTGAGTGGTATTACATTGTTTCTATGGACAATTACTACTAATTAACCTTATTTCTAGTGTTAATAGAAAGTTTGACCAAAAGTCAAAACTTCAGCCCCGATTGGCCTGAACTGCACATTATAAGAGCTCAATAGGGCCTAAACCAGAGGAAAACATGGTCTACAAGTGTTGAGAGTTGTATTACATAGTTCTGCGTACGATTATTATTAATAAACCTTACATAGTTCTGAACTCGGCCTTATAAGAGCTGAATAAGACCTAAACGGAGAGAAAGTAAGGTTTCCAAGGGCCGAGAGTAGTATTACATAGTTTTTATGTATAACGACAATAAATTAAACTTGTTTCTATTCTTAATTTGTAAGTTTGACCAAAAGTCAAACTTTCATCTCATTGGCCTAAATTAGGCCTTATAAGAGCCGAAAAGGAACCAAACAAGAGGAAAACATGGTTCTCAAGGGTCGTGAATGGTATTACATAGTTTCTATATACAATTACTACTAATTAACTATTTCTCTAGTGTTAATTGTGAATTTTGACCAAAAATCAAACTTTCAGCTCCGATTGGCCTGAATTAGGCCTTATAAGAGTCAAATAGGGTCCAAACAGGAAGAAAATACAGTTTACAAGAGCCGAGGGTATTACATAGTTTTTATGTATAATTACTACGAATTAAACTTGTTTCGAGTCTTAATTAGAAAGTTCTATTAAAAGTCAAACTTTCAGCCCCGATTGGCCTAAAGTAGTCCTTATAAGAGCCGAATAGGGACCAAACGGGAGGAAACATGGTTTTCAAGGGCCGTGAAAGGTATTACATAGTTTTTATGTTCTATTATTACTAATTAACTTTGTTTCTAGTGTTAATTGGAAAGTTTGACCAACTGTCAAACTTTCAGCCCCGATTGGCCTAAACTAGACCTTATAAAAGCGAAAGAAATAGAATCCAAACAGGGAGAAAATGTAGTTTTCAAGAGCTGAGAGTAGTATTACTTAGTTTTTATGTATAATTATTACTAATTAAACTTATTCCTAGTCTTAATTATGAAGTTTGACCAAAAGTCAAACCTTCAGCCCTGATTGGCCGGAACTAAGCCTTATAAGAGCTGAATAAGGCCAAGCGGGGAGAAAATGAGGTTTTCAAGATTCATGAATAGTAATACATAGTTTTTATGTATAATTACTACTAGTTAAACTTATTTCTAGTCTTAATTGGGAAGTTCTACCAAAATTCAAACTTTCAACCTTGATTAGCCTGAAGTAGGCCTTATATAAGAGCCGAATAGGGACCCAAACGGGAGGAAAACATGGTTTTCAAGGGCCGTGAATGGTAATATATAGTTTCTTTGTATAATTACTACTAGTTATCCTTATTTCCAGTATTAATTAGAAAGTTTGACTAAGAGTCAAACTTTCAGCCTTGATTGGCTTGAATTAGGCCTTATAAGAGTTGAATAGGGTCCAAACAGGGAGAAAATGCAGTTTTCAAGAATTGAGAGTAGTATTACGTAGTTTTTATGTATAATTATTGCTGATTAAACTTGTTTCTAATCTTAATTAGGAATCACCAAAAGTCAAACCTTTAACTCATATTGGCTTGAACTGGCCTTATAAGAGCCGAATAGGGCCAAACGGTAGAAAACCATGATTTTCAAGATTTGAGAGTGGTATTACATAGTTTTTATGTGCAATTACTACTAATTAAACTTTTTATGTTAATTGTAAAGTTTGACCAAAAGTCAAACTTGCAGCCCGATTGGCCTGAACTAGGCCGATAATAGTCGATTAGGGCCCCAAACGGGGAGAAAATGAGGTTTTCAAGACTCTGGAGTAGTATAATATAGTTTTTATATATAATTACAACTAATTAAACTTGTTTCTAATCTTAATTGGGATGTTTGACCAAAAGTCATACTTTCAACACCGATTGGCTGGAACTAAGCCTTATAAGAGCGAATAGGGCCCAACATAGAGAAAATATGATTTTCAAGAGCCAGTAGTAGTATCACATAATTTCTATATACAACTACTACTAATTAAACGTGGAAGTTTGAGCAAAGGTCAAACTTCAGTACCGACTGGTTAAATTAGGCCTTATAAGAGCCGAATAGGGCCCAAACGGGAGGAAAACATGATTTTCAAGAGATGACACTGGCATTACATAGTTTCTATGTACAATTACTACTAATTAATTTTTTTCTAGTGTTAATTGGAAAGTTTGACCGACAGTCAAATTTTCTGCCCCGATTCGCCTGAACTAGGCCTTATAATGCCGAATAGGATATAAAAGGGAGGAAAACAAAGTTTTCAAGGGCCTTGAATGGTTAAATTAGGCCTTTTAAGAGCCGAATATGGTCCAAATAAGGAGAAAATGTTGTTTTCAAGATTCGGGAGTAGTATTACATAGTTTTTATGTATAATTACTCAAATTAAACTTGTTTCCAGTGTTAATTGAGAAGTTTGATCAAAAGTCAAACTTTCACTCCGATGATCTGAAATAGACCTTATAAGAGCCGAATATGGCCTAAACGGGGAGAAATCGTGGTTTTAAAGAGCCCGGAGTAGTATAAAAAGTTTCTACATGTAATTACTTCTAATTAAACTTGTTTCTAGTCTTAATATGAAAGTTTGACCAAAAGTCAAACTTTTAGCCCTGATTGTCCTAATCCTAGGCATTATAAGAGCCGAAGTGGCCCCAAATAGTGAGAAAATAAGGTTTTCAAAAGTCGAGAATAGTATCACATAGTTTTATGTATAATTACCATTAGTTAAATTTATTCTATCTTAATTGGAAAGTTTGATTAAAAGTTAAACTTTCAGCCCCGATTGGCTTAAACTATGCCTTCTAAGAGCAGAATAGGGCCCAAATGGGAGGAAAATATGGCTTTTAAGAGCATGAGTGGTATTATATATTTTATAAGCAATTACTAATAATTAACTTTATTTCTAGTATTAATTGAAAAGTTTGACTAAAAGTCAAACTTTCAGCCTCGATAGGTCTGAACTAGGCCTTATTAAGAGCTGTATAGGGCCCAAAAAGGAGAAATGAGGTTTTTAAGAGACGAAAGTAGTATTACATAGTTTTTATGTTTAATTACTATAAATTAAACTTGTTTTTATTCTTAATTTGAAAGGTTGACCAAAATTTAAACTTTCAGCCCGGATTGGCCTAAACTAGGCCTTACAAGAGCCGAAGAGGGACCAGATGTATTATTACATAGTTCTATTTACAATTACTACTACTTAATCTTGTTTCTACTTTTAATCCGGAAGTTTGACCAAAAGTCAAACTTTCAGCCCCGATTAGCCTAAATTAGGTATTATAAGAGCCGAATAAAACCCAAACGAGGAGATAACGAGATTTTCACGAGCCGGGAGTGGAATTACATAGTTTCTATGTACATTTACTATTAATTAACTTTGTTTCTAGTCTTAATTGGCAAGTTTGATCAAAAGTCAAATGTCTTATAAGAGCCGAATAGGGCCCAAACGGGGAGAAACCGAGGTTTTCAATAGCCGGGAGTAGAATTACATAGTTTTATATAAAATTACTTAAAATTAAACTTGTTTCTAGTCTTAAGTAGAAAATTTGATTAAAAGTCAAACTTTCAGCCCCGATTGCCCTGAACTCGGCTTTATAAGCGCAGAATAAGGGCCAAACGGGGAGAAAACGTGATTTTTCAAGAGTCGGGAGTACTTTACACAGATTCTATACACAATTACTGCTAATTAATGTTGTTTTAAGTCTTAATCTGAAAGTTTGACCAAAAGTCATACTTTCAGCCCCGATTTACCTGAATTAAGCCTTAGTCGAGTAGGGTTCAAACGGAGAGAAAATATGTTTTCAAGAGTCTTGAGTGGTATTACATAGTTTTTATGTAAATTTACTACTAATTTTATATGTTTCTAGTCTTAATTAGGAAGTTTGACCAAAAATAAAACTTTCAGCCCTGATTGGCCTGAGCTAGGCCTTATAAGAGCCGAATAAGACCCCAAATGGGAGGAAAATAAGGTTTTCAAGAGCCGTGAGTAGTATTACATAGTTTTTATGTACAATTATTGCTAATTAACCTTATTTCTAGTGTTAATTGGGAAGTTTGATTTAAAGTCAAACTTACAACCCTAATGGCTTGAAATAGGCCCTATAAGAGCGAAATAGGGCCCAAACGGGGAGGAAATGCGGTTTTCAAGAGTCGTGGTTGTATTACATAATTTTTATGTATAATTACTACTAATTAAACTGGTTCTCTCTTAATTATGAAGTTTGATCAAAAGTCAGACTTTCAGCCCCGATTGGCCTGAACAAAGCCTTATAAGAGCCAAATACAGTCCAAACGAGGGAAAATGTGGTTTTAAAGAGCTGATAGTAGTATTACATAATTTCTATGTTCAATTACTGCAAATTAAAGTTGTTAAAGTTTGACCAAAAGTTAAATTTTAACCCCGATTGGCCTGAACTAGGCATTGTAAGCGCCAAATAGGCCACAAACAGGGAGAAAACATGATTTTCAAGAGCCGAGAATAATATCACATATTTTTTATGTATAATTATTACTAACTAAACTTGTTTCTATTCCTAATCAGGAAGTTTGACCAAAAGTCAAACCTTCAGCCCCAATTGGCCGAACTACGCAGTATAAGAACCAAATCGGGCCCTAACGAGAGAAAAATATGATTTTCAAGAGCCGTGAGTGGTATTAATTAGTTTCTACATGCAATTATGACTAATTAACCTTGTTTCTAATGTTAATTGAAAGTTTGACCAAAAGACAAACTTTTTACCCTGATTGGCCTGAACTAGGCCTTATAAGAGCTGAATGGGTCAAAACAGGGAGAAGACGAGGTTTTTAAGAGCCGAGACTAATATAACAAAGTTTTTATGTATAACCACTACAAATTAAAATTTTTTCTATTCTTAATTTGAAAGTTTGATCAAAAGTGAAACTTTCAGCCTGGATTGGCCTTATAAGAGTCGAAAAGGGACTAAACGGGAGGAAAACATGGTTTTCAAGGGTCGTGTATTACATAGTTTTTATATACAATTACTACTAATTAACCTTGTTTTCAGTGTTAATTGGGAAGTTTGATCAAGAGTCAAACTTTCAGCCCTGCTTGGCCTGAGGTGTTATAAGAGCCGAATAGGGACCAAAAAGGAGGAAAACATAGTTTTCAAGGGCTGTGAATGGTATTACGTAGTTTATATGTACAATTATGACTAATTAACCTTATTTCTAGTGTTAATTGTGAAGTTTGACTAAAAGTCAAACTTTCAGCCCTGTTTGGTCTAGACTAGACCTTATAATATTAGAGCCGAATATGGTACAAAAAGGGAAAAATAAGGTTACCAAGAGCAAGGAGAAGTAATGCATAATTTTATATATAATTAGTACTAATCAAACTTGTTTCTCGTCTTAATTGGGAAGTTTTAATAAAAGTCAAACTTTCAGCCCCGATTGGCCTGAACTAGGCTCTATAAGAGCCGAATAGGGACCAAACTGGAGGAAAACATGGTTTTCAAGGGTCATGAATGGTATTACATAGTTTCTATGTATAATTACAACTAACTAACTTTGTTTCTAGTGTTAATTGAAAAGTTTGACCAAGAGTTAAACTTTCAGCCCCGATTGGCCTAAGTAAGCCTTATATAAGAGCTGATTAGGGCCCAAACAGAGAGAAAACGAGGTTTTCAAGCGCCGAGAGTAGTATGACATAGTTTTTATGTATAATTACCACTAACTAAACTTGTTTTAAGTCTTAATTATAAAGTTTGACCAAAAGTCAAACCTTCAGTCTTATTAGCCTGAACTAGGCCTTATTAGAGCCGAATAGGACCAAAATGGGAGAAAATAAGGTTTTCAAGTGCTGAGAGTGGTATAATATAGTTTTTATGTACAATTAGTACTAATTAACCTTATTTCTAGTGTTAATTGAAAAGTTTGACCAAAAGTCAAACTTTCAGCCCTTATCAGCATGAACAAGGCCTTATAAGAGCCGAACAAAGCCCAAACAGGGAGAAAACGAGGTTTTTAAGAGTCGGAAGCAAGATGACATAGTTTTTATGTATAATTACTACTAATTAAACTTATTTCTAAGTTTGATCAAAAGTCAAACTTTCATCTCCGATTTGGCTTGAACTAGGCCTTATAAGAGCCGAATAGAGACCAAACGGGAGAAAAACATGGTTTTTAAGGGCCGTGAATAGTATTACATAGTTTCTATATACAATTACTACCATTAATTTTGTTTATAGTGTTAATTGGGAAGTTTGACCAAAAGTCAAACTTTGAGCCCCGATTGGAGTGAATTAGGCCTTATAATAGCCGATTAGGGCCCAAACGGGGAGAAAACAAGGTCTTCAAGAGCCGAGAGTTTTAATACATAGTTTTTATATATAATTACTACTAATTAAAATAGTTTCATGTCTTAATTGAGAAGTTTCACTAAAAGTGAAACTTTCAGTCCCGATTGACCTGAATAAGACCTTATAATTGCCGATTAAGGCCCAAATGGGGAGAAAATAAGGTTTCAAGAGCCGAGAGTAATAATACATAGTTTTTATGTATAATTACTACTAATTAAACTCGTTTTCTTAATTGAGAAGTTTTACCTAGAGTCAAACCTTCAGCCCCGATTAGCCTGAACTAGACCTTATATGAACCGAATAGGGCCCAACGGGAGAAAACATGGTTTTCAAGGGCTGAGAGTGGTATTGTATAGTTTCTATATACAATAATTACTAATTAACCCTTTTTCTAATATTAAATTGGAAAGTTTGACTAACTTTCAGCCTTGATTAGCTTAAACTAGTCCTTATAAGTGCCGAATAACGTCCAACCGGGGAGAAAATACAGTTTTCCAAAGCCAAAAGTAGTAATACATAGTTTTTATGTATAATTCCTACTAATTAAACTAGTTTCTAGTCTTAACTTAGAAGTTTGACTAAAAGTCAAACTTTCAGCCCCGATTGGCCTGAACTGGGCCTCATAAGAGCCGAATAGGGGTCAAACGGGAGGAAAACATGGTTTCCAATGGCCGTGAATGGTGTTAATGAGAAAGTTTGACCAAAAGTCGGACTTTCGGTCCCTATTGGCCTAAACTAGGCATTATGATAGCCGATTAGGG
This sequence comes from Agave tequilana, assembly GCA_038442645.1. NCBI lineage: Eukaryota > Viridiplantae > Streptophyta > Magnoliopsida > Asparagales > Asparagaceae > Agave > Agave tequilana. Next base: position 69,886 of record JAVJIF010010325.1, read on the forward strand.
CCCAAACAGGGAGAAAATGAGGTTTTCAAGAGTCATTAGCAGTAGTACATAGTTTTTATGTATAATTATTACTAATTAAACTAGTTTCTAGTCTTAATTGGAAAGTTTTGCCAAAAATCAAACTTTCAGCCTCGATTGGCCTAAACTACACCTATAAGAGCCGAATAGTGACTAAACGGGAGGAAAATATGGTTTTCAAGGGCCGTAAAAGGTATTACATAGTGCTATGTACAATTACTATTGATTAACCTTATTTCTAGTGAGTTTGACTAAAATTGAAACTTTCAGCTCCTATTGGCCTGAATTAGGCCTTATAAGAGCCTAATGGGTCCAATCGGAGAGAAAATACAGTTTTCAAAAGTCAGGAATAGTATTACATAGTTTTTATGTATAATTATTACTAAATAAACTTATTTTCAGTCATAATTGGGAAGTTTGACCAAAAGTCAAACTTTCAGCCCATATTGGCCTGAAGTAGGCCTTATAGAGCCGAATATGGCCCAAACCGGAAGAAAAATGATTTTCAAGAGGTTATAGTGGTATTACATAGTTTCTTTGTACAATTACTACTAATTTATTTTATTTCTAGCGTTAATTGGGATTACTGACCTAAAGTCTAACTTGCATCTCCGATTGGCCTAGGCCGCCATATAAGAGCCGAACAAGGCCCAAACAGGGAGAAATGAGGTTTTCAAGAGTCGGGAGTAGTATTACATAGTTTTTATGTGTAATTACAACTACTTAAACTTGTTTCTAGTTTTAATTGGGAAGTTTTACCAAAAGTCAAACTTTCAGCCCCGCTTGGCCTGAACCAGGTCTTATAACAACCGTATAGGGTTCAAACGGGGGGAAACCATGTTTTTCAGGATTCAGGAGTAGTTCACATAGTTTCTATGTATAAACTACAAGTAATTAATTTATTTCTGTTCTTAATTTGTAAGTTTGACCAAAAGTCAAACTTTCAGCCCCGATTAGTCAGAACAAGGCCTTATAAGAGCCAAATAGGGCCCAAACAAGAGGAAAACATGATTTTCAAGAGCTGAGAGTGATATTACATAGTTTCCATGTACAATTACAGCGAATTAAATCTTGTTTCTAGTGTTAATTGGGAAGTTTGACCAAAAATTAAACTTTCAGCCCTTGATAGCCTAAACTAGGCCTTATAAGAGCCGAATAGGGCCCAAATGGGGAAAAGGCGGTTTCCCATTTGGGCCCTATACTACTAATTAAAATTGTTTTAAGTTTTAATTAGGAAGTTTGACCAAAAGTCGAATATTAAGCCCTTATTGGCCTGAATTAGGCTTTATAGGTATAGTATAGGGCTTGAACGGGAAGAAAATATGGTTTCAAGAGCTAAGAGTGATATTACATAGTTTTTATGTACAATTAATCTAAATTAACCTTGTTTCTATTCTTAATTTGGAAGTTAAACCAAAAGTCAGTCAAAATTTTAGCCCCCATTGGCCTGAACTAAGAATTATAAGAGCCGAAGGCCCAAACGAGACAAAAAAAATTAGTTTTCTAGAGCTGGGAGTAGTATCACATAGTTTCTATGTGTAACTACTACTAATTGAATTTGTTTCTATTCTTAATTTGAAATTCAATAAAAAATCAAACTTTCAGCTCTAATTGCCCTGAACTAAGCCTTATAAGAGTCAAATATGGTCCAAACAAGGAGAAAATGAGGTCTTCAAGAGCCGAGAGTAGTTTTATGTAGTTTTTATATATAATTACTACTAATTATACTTGTTTCTAGTTTAATTTGAAAGTTTGGCCAAAACTCACACCTTCAGACCCTATTGGCCTGACTAGGCTTTATATAAGAGTAGAATAGGGCCCAAATGGGAAGAAAACATGGTTTTCAAGAGTTGAGAGTGATATTACATAGTTTCTATGTATAATTAATGCAAATTTACCTTGTTTTAACTTTTAATTGGGAAGTTTAACTAAAAGTCAAACTTTCAGTTCTAATTAGCTTGAACTGTGCCATATAAGAGCCGAATAAGGCCCAAACTGGAAGGAAACATGGTTTAAGAGTCGTGAGTGATATTATATAGTTTCTATAAATATTTACTGCTAATTAAACTTATTTCTAGTGTTGATTGGGAAGTTTTACATAAAGTCAAACTTTCAGCTCGATAGCTCTGAGGCCTTATAAGAGCGAATAGGGCCCAAACATGGAGAAAACGTGATTTTCAAGAGCGGAGAGTAGTATTACTTAGTTTTTATGTATAATTACTACTAATTAAACTTATTTCTAGCCTTAATTGGGATTTTTTTATCAAAAGTCAAACTTTCAACCTCGATTGGCCTTAATAAGGTCTTTAATAGCCAAAAGGGCCCAAACAGTGAGAAAATGTGATTTTCAAGAGTCGGGAGTAGTATTACATAGTTTATGTGTATAACTACTACTAATTAAACTTATTTTTGTTCTTAATTTGAAAATTTGACGTTTAGTCAAGTTTTCAACGCCGATTGGCCTGAACTAGGCCTTAGTAGAGCCGAATATGGCCCAAACGAGAGGAAAACTTGGTTTTCAATAGCTGAAAGTGGTATTGCATAGCTTCTATGTATAATTACTGCTAATTTACTTTATTTCTAGTGTTAATTTGAAAGTTTGATCAAAACTTAAACTTTCAGCTCTGATTATCCTAAACCTAGGCCTTATAAAAGCCGAATAGGGAAGAAAATATAGTGTTCAAGAGCCAAGAGTTGTATCACATAGTTTCCATATACAATTACTCCTAATTAAACTTGTTTCTAGTCATAATTTGAAAGTTTAACCAAAAGTCAAACTTTCAGCCCCGATTGGCTTGAACTTGGCATTATAAGAGTCGAATAAGGACCAAACAGGAGGAAAACATGATTTTTAAGGGCCCGTGAATGGTACTACATAGTTTTTATGTATAATTACTGCTAATTAATATTATTTCTAATCTTAATTGAGAAGTTTGACCCAAAGTCAAGCCTTTAGCCCTTATTAGCCTGAACTAGGCCTTATAAGAGCCGAATAGGGCCCAAATGGGAGGAAAATATCATTTCTATGTACAATTACTACTAATTAATCTTGTTTCTAAAATTAATTCAGAAGTTTGACCAAAAGTCAAACTTTCAATCCTGATTGGCCTGAACTAGATCTTCTAAGAGCCGAAGGGCCCAAACGCGGTAAAAACGTAGTTTCAAGAGCCGGGAGTATTATTTCATAGTTTTTATGTATAATTACTGCTAATTAATATTGTTTCTAGTGTTACTTGGGAAGTTTAGCTAAGAGTCAAACTTTCAATCTCGATTGGCCTGAATTAGGCCCTATAAAAGCCGAATAAGGTCTAGACGGGGAGAAAATGCACTTTTCAAGAGCAGAGAGCAGCATTACATAATATTTATGCATAAATCTTACTAATTAAAAATTTTTATATTCTTAATGAGGAAGTTTGACCAAAATTCAAACTTCAGCAGGACTTATAAGAGCTGAATAGGGCCCAAAGAGGAGGAGAACATGGTTTTCATGAGCTGAGAGTGGTATTATATAGTTTCTACGTACAATTACTACTAATTAACCTTCTTTCTAGTGTTATTTGGAAAGTGTGACCAAAAATCAAACTTTCAGCCTCGATTGGCCTGACTTGGCCTTATTTATAAGAGCCGATTAGGGCCCAAACGGGGAGAAAATGAGGTTTTCAAGAGCCGAAAGTGGTATGACATAGTTGTTATGTATAATTACTACTAATTAAACTTGTTCTAGTGTTAGTTAGGGAGTTTGACCGAAAGTCAAACTTTCAAAGATGATTGGCTAGAACTTGGCCTTATAGGAGCTAAATAGGGCTCAAACAGGGAGAAAACATGATTTTCAAGAGCCGGGAGTAGTATCACATAATTTTCAAGAGCCGGGAGAAATATATAACAACTACTAATTAAACTTGTTCTATTCTTAATTTGGAAGTTTGATCAGAAGTCAAAATTTCAGCCCCGATTAGCCTGGACTAGGCCTTATGAGAGCCAAATAGGGACTTGATTTTCAAGGGCTTTAAATGGTATTACATAGTTTCTTTGTACAATTACTACTAATTAACTTTATTTTTAATACTTATTTGGAGTTTGACTAAAAGTCAAACTTTCAGCTCCGATTAGCCTGAATTGGGCCTTATAAGAGTCGAATAGGGTTCAAACAGGAGGAAAATACAGTTTTCAAGAACCGAAAGTAGTTTATTCATAATTACTACTAATTAAACTTGTTTCTAATCTTAATTAGGAAATTTGACCAAAAGTTAAAACTTTAGCCCTTACTGGTTGGAACTAGGCCTTATAAGAGCTGAATAAGGCCTAAACGGGAGGAAAATATGGTTTTTAAGACCTTAGAGTGGTGTTACATATTTTTTATGTACAATTACTACTAATTAACCTTTTACAATGTTAATTGGAAAGTTTGACAAAAAGTCATACTTCCAGTCCCGATTGGCCTGAACTTATAAGAATCGAATAAGGCCCAAACCGGAGGAAAACATTGTCTTCAAGAGCTGTGAGTGGTATTACATAGTTTCTTTATATAATTAGTGCTAATTGACCTTATTTCTAGTGTTAATTGAGAAGTTTGACCAAATGTCAAACTTTCAGCCCTGATTGGTCTCTGAAGTAGGCTTTACAAAGCAGAATAGGGCCCTAATGGGTAGAAAATGTGATTTTTAAGAGCCGGGAGTAGTATTACATGGTTTTTAGTTATAATTACTACTAAATAAACTTGTTTTAAGTCTTAATTTGAAAGTTTGATCAAAAATCAAACTTTCAGCCTCGATTGGCCTGAACTAGGCCTAATTAGAGCCGATATGGCCTACACAGGGAGAAAAATGGCTTTAAAGAGCCGATAGTAGCATTACATAGTTTCTACGCACAATTACTACTAATTAAACTTGTTTCCAGTCTTAATCTGGAAGTTTGACCAACAAACCCCGTTACGCCAGAATTAGCATTGTAAGAGCCGAATAGGGCCCAAACGAGAAGAAAACAATATTTTCAAGCACTAAGAGTAGTATCACATTCTATATGCTATTTCTCCTAATTAATCTTATTTCTACTGTTATTTGAACTTTGACCAGAAGTCAAATTTTCAGCCCCGATTGGCCTGAACTAGGCCTTATAAGAGCTGAATAGGACCTAAACGGGGAGAAAATGAGGTTTTCAAGAGCCGAGAGTAGTAATACATAGTTTTTACGTATAATTACTACTAATTAAACTAGTTTCTAGTCTTAATTGAGAAGTTTTACTAAAAGTTAAGTTTTCAGCCCCGATTGGCCTGAAGTAGGTCTTATAAGAGCCGAATAGGGACGAAGCGGGAGGAAAACATGATTTTCAAGGGCCGAGAATGGTATTACATAGTTCTATATACAATTTCAATTAATTAACCTTTTTTCTTATGTTAATTGAGAAGTTTGACCAGAACTGAAACTTTTAACCCTTCCTTGGCCTGAAAAGGGCCTTATAAGAGCCTAATAGGGTCCAAACGGGGAGAAAATATAGTTTTTAAAAGTCAGAAGTAGTAATACATAGTTTTTATGTATTATTACTACTAGTTTCTACTATTAATTGAGAAGTTTTACCAATAGTGAAACTTTCAGCCCCGATTGGCTTGAACAAGACCTTATAATGGCCGCTAAGGTCCAAACGGGGAGAAAACGAGGTTTCAAGAGCCGAGAGTAATAATACATAATTTTTATGTATAATTACTAATAATTTAACTAGTTTCTAATCTTAATTGAGAAGTTTTACCTAGAGTCAAATTTTCAGCCCCGATTAGCCTGAACTAGACCTTATATGAGCCGAATAGGGCCCAAACGGGAGAAAACATGATTTTCAAGGGCTGAGAGTGGTATTGTATAGTTTCTATATACAATTATTACTAATTAACCTTGTTTCTAATATTAAATTGGAAAGTTTGATCAAAAGTCAAACTTTCAGCCCTTATTAGCCTGAACTAGTCCTTATAAGGGCCTAATAAGGTCCAACTAGGGAGAAAATACAGTTTTCAAAAGTCAGAAGTAGTAATACATAGTTTTTATATATAATTACAACTAATTAAAATAGTTTCTAGTCTTAATTGAGAAGTTTGACTAAAAGTCAAACTTTCAGCCGCGATTGGCCTGAACTGGGCCTCATAAGAGCTGAATAGAAACCAAACGGGAGGAAAACATGATTTTCAAAGGCCGTGAATGGTGTTACATAGTTTTTATGTACAATTACTACTAATTAACCTCGTTTCTAGAGTTAATGAGAAAGTTTGACCAAAAGTCAAACTTTCAGTCCCGATTTGTAACGGTCCCAGTTTCTAATAAGCAAGATTAGATCCATAATATGTATTTATTCCCAAATCTTTTCTTTGATTCAAATCCAGAAAATTTCGGCAGCATTTCCTCTAATCTATTTTACTTTTCTCCACATACAACAATAGTAATTTCGGCTCTAAGGCCTACTTATATCCATGAAGGATTTCGGTCACATGACCTACTTATCACAAAAATAAAGAATATCTCCAAAATATACTTATGCCATGCATTCATCTTGCATAACCATCGAGGCATCCATAATCCACAAAATTTTACCAACATAATCACAATACTTTACTTCACCAACTTCCCAAGTACACAAGTTCTAATTAAAACTATTACAAAAATTTACATATGATAGTAGCATCATAGCACCCTCAACTAGGTAATGCTAACATAAAACATAATTACATGCACATAGTGACAAAATAAGTGTTTATGAAACATATGACATCCTGCTCATGACTAATTCGTGCTACCTTATGCCCTTACCTTTATCCAAACCTGAAAGAGAAGACAAAGAAAGGAATGAGCTCGACGGCTCAGCGAGTAAATTTCATAAACACTTTATAAATGATAACAACATGATATAATACCACAACATACTTTATGGAATCTAAGGAGACCTTTTTTTGAAAACATATGTTAGCATTCTTTGGTCTACTTTATACACTTATGTGATGGTTCAAGACGTAGTAATAGTTTTCCTTTTATCACGTTTGATAACACAACATAATTCAAACCATAATAATTCCTAAGTTATGGTAACACAAACATCTTTTATGAACATATTTACAAACAACAATTCATTATCACAACATTCAAAAGAGTACATGAACATTTCACCGTCTTCTCCTCCTACCGGCTCCCGCCGGCCCCTTCCTACAGTGACAAACATAAACTACTTTCATAACACCGTCTTCTCCTCCTACCGGCTCCCGCCGGCCCCTTCCTACAATGATCAACATACTTTTACACCGTCTTCTCCTCCTACCGGCTCCCGCCGGCCCCTTCCTACAATTTTTAGATGGAACCTCACTTTTCCCACTGTCTTCCCTCTTCCTACTCTTAATTGGCAAACATAGAGATTCATTATACTAACGTATAGATCCCACAATCAATACATTCATATATATGTCATATCAATTTATGTCATTTCATCACTTTACACAATTAGTATGTTTTGACAAGATCACATAATCAACATTTTCACATATCATTCATCTATTCAATCATAACAACATATAAATTCTACAAGCGATCCACACATATATTGCATGACAAAAATATTCTATGGCGTAGGTTACATAATCAACATGTTTTGGCAAAATCACAAAATCGACTTGTTCACATGTCGTCAATATTTTTTTTTATCATGTTATAATACATGTATTACCATAGTAAGTAATACAAAGTAATTCATGTGGGATTACCAAGGTATTATAGTTAGTGACTTAAGCATTTCACATACCTAGCTTGTAACACAACTACTAAAATACCCTTACATTCTAGTACATACCCATCACCACCCACTTTACTATTACTACTTAACTTAACTCAAATTTTTATGAACGCATAACACAATAATTTATATAACTACCTTCTAATAAAAATAATTGTGGCACAAATTCCATGTAAAATTATTTTACATGCTATTCTACATTAATCTATTTTACTTTCCCTAAAATCCCTCTAATTAAAAGAGAGTAAATAAATCACCAATCCCACGAACGAAAATTGATTTACATAATACTACACTATTCTATTATACCTTCTTCAATTTCCTCTTAATCTAATACATAATTTATCAAATTCTAGCTTCATGAAATTATGTGAAGTGAGTATGAAAATTTACTCACCAAGATATGAGGATTCCCACCGCGATTTTGATCAATTCCTTCACTCAAACTCTAGTAACACAACAAGGCAAATTTTTAGTTTATGAACTACTCATCATCATGAGAGTAACTAATTGAATGTTACTCTATCTTTACCCAATTTTTAATCTCTGAAAAAAAAACAAATAGTTGGAACAAAATTTAGAATTAGGGCTTGAGTTTTACCTTATAAAAATATCCCAAAACTGAATTTCCTCACTTCCTACGGCCAAATCGAACACCCCCCTCCCCCCACCAGGCCGTGCGTGGCCTGGCGCCGCCTTCCCGCGCGGCTGCGCCGCCCTCCCGCGCGGCTGCGCGGTCGCGATGGCGCCGGCCGGCGTTGGCGCCCCCTGGCTTCGGCTGGGGGTGCGAGAGAGAGAGAGAGAGAGAGAGAGAGAAGAGAGAGTGAGTGAGAGAGTTGGTTTGTGAGAGAGATCTGAGAGAGATTTGAGAGGATTTAGGGTTTGATTTTGGGGAAATTCTGAAGTTTACAGAGAAGAAGAAACTTCTCTCTCTCAGATCCTTACGTAAGAGATGACTATTATGTAAAAAGGCCCTTGATAATCTGGCTATTGCAATAGGAACTTCCCTCAAGTTTTGCCACTTGGCCAAGGCTAGGATCAAATTGATCCTAGCCTTACACCTCACCCAACCATGCTACCTAACTCATTCCACTAACTTAAGTAAATAAAAAAATTCTAAATACAATTACCTAGTATTTGATTTGGTATATACTAACATTTGGGAATACTTTAAGATATACCAACAATTTGAAATAATAAAAATACACCCCATATACTACAATATCATAATTATTTTGGCATAAATACTTATATATATTTCCTATCTATATATACCAATTTACACCATAAATCAAAAATCAACATAACTCATAAGGATGAAATATTTATTCTTGGGTTATCCTAATTATTATAGGTATTTAATTTAACAAAGAGAAAAATTTCTCCTATCTAACTGATGCTTAATAATTAGGAATTAATAAAAAAAATGGGCTGTTACACGATTGGCCTAAATTAGGCATTATAATAGCCGATTAGGGCCCAAACAAGGAGAACATGAGGTTTTCAAGAGTCATTAGCAGTAGCACATAGTTTTCATGTATAATTACTACTAATAAAACTAGTTTCTAGTCTTATTTGAAAAGTTTTACCAAAAATCAAACTTTCAGCCTCGAATGGCCTAAACTATACCTTATAAGAGCCGAATAGTGACTAAACAGGAGGAAAATATGGTTTTCAAGGGCCGTAAAAGGTATTACATAGTGGTATATACAATTATTACTAATTAACCTTATTTCTAGTATTAATTGAGTTGTTTGACTAAAATTGAAACTTTCAGCTCCTATTGGTCTGAATTAGGCGTTATAAGAGCCTAATGGGTCCAATCGGAGAAAAAATACAGTTTTCAAAAGTCAGGAGTAGTATTATATAGTTTTTATGTATAATTATTACTAAATAAACTTATTTCTAGTCTTAATTGGAAAGTTTAACAAAAAGTCAAACTTTTAGCCCTTATTGGCCTGAACTAGGCCTTATAGAGCCGAATATGGCCCAAACCGGAAGAAAACATGATTTTCAAGAGCTTAGAGTGGTATTACATAGTTTTTATGTACAACTACCACTAATTTATTTTATTTCGAGCGTTAATTGGGATTACTGACCTAAAGTCAAACTTGCGTCTCTGATTAGCCTAGGCCGTCATATAAGAGCCGAACAAGACCCAAACAGGGAGAAATGAGGTTTTCAAGAGTCGGGAGTAGTATTACATAGTTTTTATGTGTAATTACTACTAATTAAACTTTTTTCTCGTCTTAATTAGGATGTTTTACCAAAAGTTAAACTTTCAGCCCAGATTGGCCTGAACCAGGTTTTATAAGAGCCGTATCGGGCACAAACGGGGAGAAATCATGATTTTAGGATTCGAGAGTAGTTCACATAGTTTCCATGTATAAACTATAACTAATTAATTTGTAAGTTCGACCAAAATTCAAACTTTCAGCCCCGATTAGCCAGAACTAGGCCTTATAAGAGCCAAATAAGGCCCAAACAAGAGGAAAACATGATTTTCAAGAGCTAAGAGTGATATTACATAGTTTCCATGTACAATTACTGTGAATTAACCTTGTTTCTAGTGTTAATTGGGAAGTTTGACCAAAAATTAAACTTTAAGCCCTTGATAGCCTAAACTAGGCATTATAAGAGCCGAATAGGACCAAAACGGGTGAAAAGGTGGTTTCCTATTTGGGCCCTATACTACTAATTAAAATTGTTTTAAGTTTTAGTTAGGAAGTTTAACCAAAAGTCGAACATTAAGCCCTTATTGGCCTGAACTAGGCTTATAACTGCTGAATAGGGCCAAAACAGGGAGAAAATGAGGTATTTAAGAGCCGAGAGTAGTATTACAAAGTTTTTATGTATAACCATTATAAATTAAACTTTTTTATATTCTTTATTTGGCAGTTTGATCAAAAGTGCAACTTTCAGCCCATATTGGCCTTATAAGAATCGAAAACGGACTAAATGGGAAGAAAACATGGTTTTCAAGGGCCGTAAATGGTATTACATAGTTTTTATGTATAATTACTACTAATTATCCTTGTTTTTAGTGTTAATTGGGAAGTTTGATCAAGAGTCAAACTTTCAGCCTTGATTGGCCAGAACTAGGTCTTATAGGAGCCGAATAGGGACCAAAAGGAAAGAAAACATAGTTTTCAAGGGCTGTGAATGGTATTACATAGTTTATATGTACAATTATGACTAATTAACCTTTTTTCTAGTGTCAATTGTGAAGTTTGACTAAAAGTCAAACTTTCAGCCCTATTTGGTCTGGACTATACCTTATAATATAAGAGCCGAATAAGGTACAAACGGGAAAAACAAGGTTTCCAAGAGCAAGGGTAAGTAATATATAATTTTATGTATAATTACTACTAATTAAACTCGTTTCTCGTCTTAATTAGGAAGTTTTATCAAAAGTCAAACTTTCAGCCCCGATTGGTCTGAATTAGGCTTTATAAGAGCCAAATAGGGACCAAACAGGAGGAAAACATGGTTTTCTAGGGCCATGAATGGTATTACATAGTTTCTATGTACAATTACAACTAATTAACTTTGTTTCTAGTGTTAATTGGAAAGTTTGACCAAGAGTCAAACTTTCTACCCCGATTGGCCTGAATTAGGCCTTATAAGAGCCGATTAGGGCCCAAACGGGGAGAAAATGAGGTTTTTAAGAGCCGAGAGTAGTATGACATAGTTTTTATGTATAATTACTACTAATTAAACTCTTTTTTAATCTTAATTATAAAGTTTGACCAAAAGTCAAACCTTCAGTTCTTATTAGCCTGAATTAGGACTCATTAGAGCCAAATAGGACCCAAACGGGAGAAAACAAGGTTTTCAAGTACTGAGAGTTGTATTACATAGTTTTCATGTACAATTAGTACTAATTAACTTTATTTTTAGTGTTAATTAGAAAGTTTGACCAAAAGTCAAACTTTCAGCCCCTATTAGTCTGAACTAGGCCTTATAAGAGCCAAATAAAGCCCAAACAGGGAGAAAACAAAGTTTTCAAGAGATGGGAGTAAAATAACATAATTTTTATGTATAATTACTACTAATTAAACTTATTTCTAAGTTTGACCAAAAGTCAAACTTTCATCCCCGATTGGCCTGGCCTTATAAGAGCCGAATAGGGACCAAACGGGAGGAAAATATGGTTTTCAAGGGCCGTGAATAGTATTACATAGTTTCTATGTATAATTACAACTAATTAACCTTATTTATAGTGTTAATTGAGAAGTTTGACTAAAAATCAAACTTTCAGCCCCAATTGGCGTGAACTAAGCCTTATAATAGCTGATTAGAGCCCAAACGGGGAGAAAACGAGGTTTTCAAGAGCTGAGAGTAGTAATGCATAGTTTTTATGTATAATTACTACTAATTAAACAGTTTCTAGTCTTAATTTTGAGAAGTTTTACCAAAAGTCAAACTTTTAGCCCCGATTGGCCTGAAGTAGGCCTTATAATAGCCAAATAGAGTCCAAACTTAAGGAAAACATGATTTTCAAGTGGTGATAGTGGTATTACATATTTTTTATATACAATTACTGCTAATGAACCATGTTTCTAGTGTTAATTGGGAAGTTTGAGCTAAAATCAAACTTTCAGCCCTGTTAGCCTAAACTAAGTCTTATAAGAGCCGAATAGGGTTCAAACGGGTGAAAATTTAGTTTTCAAGAGCCATAATAGTGTTACATAGTTTTTTGTATAATTACTACTAAGTAAACTTGTTTTAAGGCTTAATTAGTAAGTTTGACCAAAAATCAAACCTTATAAGTGCATATTAGGGCCCAAAAGGGAAGAAAATATAGTTTCAAGAGTTGAGAGTAGTATTCATAGTTTCTATGTAGAATTAATACAAATTAATCTTGTTTCTAATTTTAATTGGGAAGTTTGGCCAAAAGTCAAACTTTTAGCCCTGAGGCCTGAACTAGGCCATATCAAAGCCGAGAAAGGCTCACACGGGAAGAAAAGAAGGTTTTCAAGAGCAAGTGAGCGAAATTACATAGTTTTTATTTGTACATTTACTACAAATTAATATGGTTTTCAAGTTAAATTTTTAGTTCCGATTGGTCTGAAATATGCCTTATAAGAGCCAAATAGGGCCTAAATAGGGAGAAATCGAGGTTTTCAATAGCCGGCAGTAGAATTACATAGTTTTATGTATAGTTACTACAAATTAAACTTGTTTCTATTCTTAATTAGAAAGTTTGATGAAAAGTCAAACTTTCTACCTCGATTGCCTGAACTCGGCTTTATAAGAGCCGAATAGGGCTCAAACAGAGAGAAAACATGATTTTTCAAGAGCCGAGAGTAGTATTACATAGATTCTATGAACTTCTAATTAACCTTATTTTTAGTCTTAATCTATATGTTTGACCAAAAGTCATACTTTCAACCCGATTTACCTGAACTAAGCCTTTGAAGGGCTAAATAGGGCCAAAATGGGGAATAAATATGGTTTTCAAGAGCGTTGAGTAGTATTACATTGTTTTTATTTAAATTTACTATTAATTTAATGTGTTTCTAGTATTAATTGGGAAGTTTGACTAAAAGTAAAACTTTCAGCCCCGATTGGTCTGAACTAGGCCTTGTAAGAGCCGAATAGAACCCAAACGAGAGGAAGATAAGGTTTTCAAGAGCCATGAGTGATATTATATAGTTTCTATGTATAATTACTACTAATTAACCTTGTTTCTCGTCTTAGTTGGGAAGTTTGATCAAAAGTCAAGCTTTCAGCCCCGATTGGCTTGAACTAGGGTCTTATTAGAGTTGAATGGGACCCAAATGGGAGGAAAATAAGGTTTTCAAGAGATGTGAGTGGTATTACATTGTTTCTATGAACAACTACTGCTAATTAACCTTGTTTCTAGCGTTGATTGAAAAGTTTAACCAAAAGCCAAATTTTCAGCTAATTGGCGTGAACTAAGCCTTATAAGAGCCGAATAGGGTGCAACAGGGAGAAAATGCAGTTTTCAAGAGCCCATAATTGTATTACATAGTTTTAATGTATAATTACTACTAATTACACTTGTTTCTAGTCTTAGTTGGGAGGTTTGATCAAAACTCAAACTTTCTGCCCCGATTGGCCTGAACAAGGCCTTATAAGGAAGGGCCGAATGTGATTTAAACGCGAAGAAAACATGGTTTTAAAGAGCCAAGAGTAGTATTACATACTTTCTATGTTCAATTACTACAAATTAAACTTGTTTTTAGTCTTAATCTGAAAGTTTGACCAAAGGTCAAACTTTTATCCCCGATTGACCTTAATTAGGCATTATAAAAGCCAAATAGGGCACAAAAGTGGAGAAAACATGGTTTTCAAGAGCCGTGAGTAGTATCGCATAGGTTTTATGTAAAATTACTACTAATTAAACTTGTTTCTGTTCTTAATCGGGAAGTTTGACCAAAAGTCTAACCTTTAGCCCTGATTGGCCTGAACTACACATTATAAGAGCTGATTAGGGCCCAAACTGGAGGAAAACATGGTTTTCAAGTGCTGAGAGTGGTATTACATAGTTTTATGTACAATTACTACTAATTAACCTTATTTATTGTGATAATTGAAAGTTTGACCAAAAGTCAAACCTAACTCTCGATTGGCCTGAACAGCATATTATAAGAGCTGAATAGGGCCTAAACCGGAGTAAAACATGGTCTTCAAGTGCTGAGAGTGGTATTACATAGTTCTATGTACAATTACTGCTAATAAACCTTATTTCTAGTGTTAATTGAAAGTTTGACCAAAAGTCAAACTTTCAACCCTGATTGTCCTTACTGGGCCTTATAAGAGCTGAATAGGATCTAAACGGGGAGAAAATAAGATTTTCAAGAACCAAAAAAAGTATTACATAGTTTTATAAATAAGCACTATAAATTAAACTTGTTTTTATTCTTAATTTGAAAGTTGATCAAAAGTCAAGCTTTCAACCCCGATTGGCCTGAACTCGGCCAAATAAGCGCCAAATATGGCCCAAACCGGAGAAAAACATGGTTTACAAAGAGCTGAGAGTGGTATTACATAGTTTCTATGTACAATTACTATAATTAACCGTGTTTCTAGTATTAATTGAAAAGTTAAACCAAATATCAAACTTTTAGCTCCGATTGGTTTGAACTCGACCTTTTAAGAGCTAATAGGGCCCAACGGGGAGAAATTGTGGTTTTCAAGATCTGGGAGTAGTATTTCATAGTTTTTATGTTTATTACTACTAATTAAACTTGTTTATAATCTTCTTTATAGTGTTAATTGGGAAGTTTGACCAAAAGTCAAACTTTGATCCCCGATTGGCATGAACTAGGCCTTATAATAGCCGATTAAGGCCCAAACGGGGAGAAAACGAGGTTTTCAGGAGCCGAGAGTAGTAATACATAGTTTTTATGTATAATTACTACAAATTAAACTAGTTTCTAGTCTTAATTGAGAAGTTTTACTAAAAGTCAAGTTTTCAGCCCCGATTGGCCGAAGTAGGCCTTATAAGAGCGAAATAGGGACCAAACGGGAGGAAAACATGATTTTCAAGGGCCGAGAATGGTATTACATAGTTCTATGAACAATTTCTGTTGATTAACCTTTTTGCTAGTGTTATTTGGGAAGTTTGACCAGAACTGAAACTTTTAGCCTCTATTGGCCTGAAAAAGGGGCCTTATAAGAGCCTAATAGGGTCCAAATGGGGAGAAACTACAGTTTTTAAAAGTTAGGAGTAGTAATATTATAGTTTTTATATATAATTACTAATAATTATACTAGTTTCTAGTCTTAATTGAGAAGTTTTACCAAAAGTCAAACTTTCAGTCTCGATTAGCCTGAACACGACCTTATAATGGCCGATTAAGGCCCAAACGGGGAAAAAAAAGGTTTCAAGAGCCGATAGTAGTAATACATAGTTTTTATGTATAATTACTAAACTAGTTTCTAGTCTTAATTGAGAAGTTTTACCTAAAGTCAAACTTTCAGCCCGATTAGCCTTATATGAGCCGAATAGGGCCTAAACGGGAGAAAATCATGGTTTTCAAGGGCTGAGAGTGGTATTGCGTAGTTTCTACATACAATTATTACTATTTAACCCTGTTTCTAATATTAATTGAAAAGTTTGATCAAAAGTCAAACTTGCAGCCCTGATTAGCCTGAACTAGTCCTTATAAGAGCAGAATAAGGTCCAACCGGGGAGACAATACAGTTTTCAAAAGCCGGGAGTAGTAATACATAATTTTTATTTATAAATACTACAATTAAACTAGTTTCTAGTCTTAATTGAGAAGTTTGACTGAAAGTCAAACTTTCAGAACCGATTGGCCTGAATTAGGCCTCATAAGAGCCGAATAGGGACCAAACGGGAGGAATACATGGTTTTCAAAGGCCGTGAATGGTGTTACATAGTTTTTATGTACAATTACTACTAATTAGACTTGTTTTTATTCTTATTTTGGAAGTCTGACTAAAATTCTAACTTCTACCCGATTAGCCAGAACTAGGCCTTATAATAGCCAAATAGGGTCCAAACTTAAGCAAAACATGGTTTTTAAGTGGTGAGAGTGGTATTACATAGCTTTTATATACAATTTCTGCTAATGAACCATGTTCTAGTGTTAATTAGAAAGTTTGAGCTAAAATCAAACTTTCAGCCCTGGTTAGCCTAAACTAAGCATTATAAGAGCCGAATAGGGCTCAAACGGGTGAAAATACAGTTTTCAAGAGCCCGGAGTAGTGTTTCATAGTTTTTTGTATAATTATTACTAAGTGAACTTGTTTCATAGTTTTCAAGAGCCCCATTGGCCTGTACTAGGCCTTATAAGAGTCTAATAAATCACAAACTGGGAGAAAGCGTAGTTTTCAAGAGCCAGGAGTAGTATTATATATTTTTTGTGTTAAATTACTACAAATTAAACTTGCTTCTAGTCTTAATTCAGAATTTTGACCAAAAGTCAAACTTTCAGCCCTGATTGACCTTAACTAGGCTATATAAGAGCCCAAACAGGGAGAAAAATATGGTTTTCGAGAATCGTGAGTAGTATTACATAGGTTCAATATACAATTATAAATATTTTAATATTATTTTTACTATAAATTGAAAATTTTGACCAAAAGTCAAAATTTCAGCCCCGAATGGCCTGAACTAGGCCTTATAAGCTAAACCCAAATGGGAAGAAAATATAATTTTCAACAGCCAGAATTAATATAACAGAGTTTATTTATATAATTACTACTAATTAGCCTTGTTTCAAGTCTTAATTGGGAAGTTTGATCGAAAGACAAAATTTTCAGCACCGATTGGCCTTAATTAGGCCTTTTAAGAGCCGAATAGGGCCCAAAAAGGGAAAATTATAGTTTTCAAGAACCGTGAGTATTATTACATAGGTTCTATTTGCAGTTACTACTAATAACCTTGTTTCTAGTTTTAATTGAAAGTTTGACCAAAAGTCAAACTTTCAACCCCGATTGGCCTAAACTAGGACTTATATGAGCTGATAGGGCTCAAACAGGAAGAAAATGAGGTTTTCAAGAGTTAGGATAGTATTACATAGTTTCTATATAAATTACTACAAATTAAACTTGTTTCTTGTCTAATAGGGAAATTTGAGCAAAAGTTAAACTTTCAGCCCCAATTGTCCTGAATAGGGCTTATAAGAGCTGAATTGGGCACAAAAAGGGAGAAAACATAGTTTTCAATAGCCGAGAATAGTATTACTTGATTTCTATGTAAAATTACAAATAATTAAAGTTATTTATAGTATTAATTTGGAAGTTTGACTAAAAATCAAATATTCAGCCGCGATTTACAAGAACTAGGCCATTTAAAAACCGAATTGGCCCCAAACTGGTAAAAAAATGTGAACGTGATTTTTCTAGAGCTGTGAGTAGTATTATAGAAGTTCAATATACAATTACTACTAATTAACATGATTTCTACTATAAATTGGAAAGTTTGATCAAATGTGAAAGTTTCAGCCTCGAATGGCCTAACCAAGGCCTTATAAGAGCCAAATAAGGTCCAAATGGGGAAAACAAATATGATTTTCAACAGTCGGGATAAATATTGCATACTTTCTATGTATAATGTCTATAAAATTATCTTATTTCAAATCTCAATTGGAAAGTTTGACCAAAAGTTAAACTTTCAGCCCCGATTGGTCTAAACTTGGCCTTAAAGAGCCAAATAGGGACCAAATAGGAAATAAATATGGTTTCAAGAGCCATGAGTAGTACTACATTGGTTCAATGTATAATTAATACTAATTAACCTTATTCTTATCTATATTGGAGAGTTTGGCCAAAAATCAAACTTTCAGCTCCGATTGGTCTAAATTAGGCCTTATTAGAGCCGGATAGGGCCTAAAGAGGGAGAAAACATGATTTGCAAGAGCCAGGCATAATATTACAAAGTTTTTATGTACAATGACTACTAATTTAACTTGTTTCTAGCTTAATTGGGAAGTTCCTTTCAGCCCCAATTGGATTGAAACTAGGCCATATAAGAGCCGAATATGGCACAAATAGGAACAAAACGTGGTTTCCAAGAGCAGACCATATAAGAGCCGAATAGGGCACAAATGAGAAGAAAACATAGTTTTCTAGAGCTGGGAGTAGTATTACATAGTTTCTACGTACAATTTATACTAATTGTGTTATTTATAGTCTTAGTTGAAAAGTTTGACCAAATCTTAAACTTCTTAGCCCCATTGACCTGAGTTAGGCCATATTAGAGCCACATAAGGACCCAAACGGGGAGGAAAACATGGTTTTCAAGAGCCGATAGTATTATTACATAGGTTCAATATACAATTACTACTAATTAAGCTTATTTCTACTCTAAATTGAGAGTTTAACCAAGAATCTGACATTCAGCCCCAATTGGCTTGAACAAGGCCATATTTGAGTTGAATCCTAAATAGGTAGAAATCGTAGTTTTCTTGGGACAGGTGAAATATTGCTGGTTTCTATGTAGATTACTACTATAAATCTTGTTTCTAGTCTTAATTAGGAAGTTTGACCAAAAGTCAAACTTTCAACCCCGTCGGCCTGAAATAGGCCTTATAAGAGCCGAATAGGTATCAAACAGGGGTAATGTGGTTTTCAAGAGCCGGTACTAGTATTACATAGTTTTTATATACAATTACTAATAATTTAACTTGTTTCTAGTCTTAATAAAGAAGTTTGATCAAAAGTTAAACTTTCAGCTCTGATTGGCCTGAACTATGCTATAAGAGATGATAGGGCACTAACATGGAGAAAATATGATTTTCAAGAGCAGAGAGTAGTATTACATAGTTTTTATGTACAAATACCACTAATTAAACTTGTTCTACTCTAATTTGGGAAGTTTGGTTGAAAGTCAAACTTTCTGGCCCAATTAACCTGAAATAGGCCTTATTGAGCCGAATACGGGCCAAACGGAGAGAAAACATGGTTTTCAATAGTCGGGATTAATATTACATAATTTCTGTGTGTAATTACCACTAGTTAACCTTATTTCTAATCTTAATTGGGATGTTTGATCAAAAGTCAAACTTTCAACCCGATTGGCCAGAACAAGGCCTTAAAAGAGCCAAATAGGGTCCAAACTGGGAGTAAACATAATTTTCAAGAGCCATGAGTTGTATTACATAGTATTTATGCACAAATACTGCAAATAAACATTATTATAGTCTTAATTTTCAGCCTAGACTGGCCTGAACTAGGCTTTATAAGAGCCAAATTAAGCCCAAATAGGGGAAAACATGGTTTTCAAGAGCGGAGAGTTGTATTACATAGTTTTTATGTATAATTACTACTAATTAATCTTTTTTCTAGTTTTAATTGGGAAGTTTGACCCAAAGTAAAACTTTCAGCCCCGAATGGCCTGAACTGGGCCATAAAATAGCCGAATAGTGCCCAAATGGGGAGAAAATATGGTTTTCAAGAGTCAACAGTAGTATTACATAGTTTCAAGGTACAACTACTACTAATTAACCTCATTACTACTCCAAACTGAAAAGTTTGACCAAAAAGTAAAACTTTCAGCCCTGATTAACCCTAACTGGCGTTATAAAAGCTGAATATATGAAAATAGGGAGAAAACATGGTTTTCAAAACTTGGGAGTAGTAGCACATAGTTTCTACATCCAATAATTACTAATTAACCTTATTTATAGTCTTAATTTAGAATTTTGAGCAAAAGTCAAACTTCAGTCCTGATTGACCTGACTAGGCCTTATAAGAACCGAGTATGACCCAAACAGGGTGAAAACGTGATTTTCAAGAGTCGGGAGTAGTATTTCATAGTTTTTTTATTTACAATTACTACTAATTCATTTTGTTTCTGGTCTTAATTGAAAAGTTTGACTAAAAGTCAAACTTTTAATCCCGATTGGTTAGAACTAGGGCTTATAAGAACCGAATGGGCAAAAACAGGCAGAAAACGTGATTTTTAAGAGCCGGGAGTAGTATTACATAGTTTCACTGTACATTTACTATTATTAAACCTTGTTTCTACTCTAAATTGAGAAGTTTATCCAAAAGTCAAACCTTCAGCCCCGATTGGCCTGAACTATGTCTTATAAGAGCAGAATATGGCCCAAATGAGGAGAAAACTTGGTTTTCAAGAGTCGAAAGTAGTATTTCATAATTTCTATGTACAATTACTAATAATTAACCTTATTTCTAGTGTTGATTAAAAAGTTTGATCAAAGTAACACTTTCAGCCCGACTGGCCTGAACTTGGCCTTAAGAGCCGAATAGTGCCTAAACGGGGATAAAACGTGATTTTCAAGAGCTAAGAGTAGTATTACATAGTTTCTATGTAAAATTACTACTAATTAAACTTGTTTTTAGTCTTTATTGGGAAGTTTGACTAAAACTTAAACTTTCAGCCACGACTAGCCGACACTAGGCCTTATAAGAGCCAAATAGGACCCAAACGGCAAGAAAATGTCATTTTCAAAAGCCGGGATTAGTATTATATAGTTTATATGTAAAATAACTACTGATTAAACTTGTTTTAGTCTTAATTAAAAAGTTTGACCCAAAGTCAAACTTTCAGCTCTGATTGGCCGAACTGTTGCTTATAAGAGCCAAATGGGCACAAAAGGGGAGAAAACATGGTTTTCAAGAGCTGAAAGTTGTATTACATAGTAATTTACTACAAATTAAACATCTTTCTAGTCTTAATTGAGAGTTTGACCAAAACTCAAAATTCAACCTCGATTAACCTGAACCAGGCCATATAAAGCCGAATAGTGTCAAAATGGGAAGAAAACTTGATTTTCAAGAGCCGTGAGTAGTATTATATAAATTTAATATACAATTACCACTGATTAACATTATTTCTAGTATAAATTAAAAAGTTTGACCAAAAGTCAAAATTTCAGTCCCGAATGGCAAGAACTAGGCCTAATAAGAGCCAAATAGGCCCCAAGTAAAGAGAAAACATGATTTTCAAGATCTGTGAGCAGTATTATATAGGTTCAATTTACAAATACTACTAATTAACCTTATTTCTACTCTAAATTAGAGGGTTTGATCAAAATTTAACTTTCAGCCCTGATTGGACTGACTAGGCCATATTAGAGCCGAATAGTTTCTAAACTGGGAGAAAATGTGATTTTCAAGAGTCGGGTGTAATATTACATAGTTTTCATGTGCAATTACTATTAATAATCTTGTTTCTAGTCTTAAATAGGAAGTTTGACCTATAGTCGAACTTTGATCTTGGCCTGAAGTGGCCTTATAACAGCCGAATAGGGCCCAAACGTGAAAAAGAGCGTGATTTTGAAGAGCCGTGTACAGTATTACATAGTTTCTATGTACTATTACTAATTATTTAACTTGTTTTTTAGTCTTAATTGTGAACTTTGACTAAAAGTCAAACTTTAAACCCCCTATTGGCCTGAACTAGGCCATATAATAGCTGAATGGGCACAGATTAGGAGAAAATGTTTTTAGAGACGAATAGCACACAAAAGGGGAAAAATGATGTTTCGAGAGCCGAGAGTAGTATTACATAGCTTCTATATATAACTACTACTAATTAAACTTGTTTCTAATCTTAATTAGGAAGTTTGACCAAAAGTCAAAATTCAGCTCCGATTGACCTGAACTAGGCAATATACCATTAATAAAAGCCGAATAGGGCCCAAATAGGAAGAAAAACTTGGTTTTCAAGAGCCTTGAGTAGTATTATATAGGTTTAATATGCAATTACTACTAATTAATATTTTTTCTATTATAAATTTGGAAGTTTGACCGAAAGTCAAATATTAAGCCCCGAATGGCCTGAACTAGGCCTTTTAGAGCCAAATTGGACCCAAATAGGGAGAAAACGTGATTTTCAACAGCCGGGATTAATATTACATAGTTTCTATGTACAATTACTACTAATTAACCTCATTTCAATTCTTAATTGTGTAGATTGACCAAAAATCTAACTATCAACCCCGATTTGCTGAAACTAGGCCTTATTAAAGCCGAATAAGGCCTAAACAGATAGAAAACATGGTTTTCAATAGCCGAGATTAATATTACATAGTTTTACATATAATTCTATTAATAAACTTTGTTACTAGTCTTAATTAGAAAGATTAACCAAAAGGCAAACTTTCAGCCCTGTTGGCCTGAACTAGCCCTTATTAGAGCCGAAAAGGGCCCAAACGGGGGAAAAAACATGATTTTCAAGATCCAGAGTAGTATTATATAGTTTCTATGTATAATTACTGCTAATTTATCTTGTTTCTAGTCTTAATTGAAAAGTTTAACCAAAAGTCAAACATTCTGCCTCGATTGACTCGAGCAAGGCCATATAAGAGCCGAATAGGACCCAAATGAGGAGAAAAACATGATTTTCGAGAGCCGTGAATAGTTTACATAGGTTCAATATACAATTACTACTAATTAATATTATTTCTACTATAAATGGAAAGTTTGACCAAAAGTCAAACTTTCAGCCCTGAATTATGTGAATTTGGCCTTAAAAGAGCAAAATTGGGCCCAAATGGGGGAAACATTATTTTCAACAGCCGAAATTAATATTACATAGTTTCTATATGCAATTACGACTAATTAACCTGGTTTCAAGTCTTAATTGAGAGATTTGACCAAAAATCAAACTTTGAGCCTAGAATAGCCTGAATTACGCCTTATAAGAGCCAAAGAGGGATGAAACATGGTTTTCAATTGCCAAGATTAATACTACATAGTCTCTATATATAATTACTACTAATTAAACATGTTTCTAGTCTCAATAGGGAATTTTGACCAAAAGGTAAACATTCAGCCCTAAGTGACCTGAACTAGGCCAAATAAGAGCCAAATAAGAGCCAAATAAGGGCCCAAACGGTTAGAAAAATATGGTTTTCAAGAGCCGTCAGTAGTATTACATAGGTTCAATATACAACTACTACTAATTAGCCTTATTTCTATTCTAAATTATAGAGTTTTACTAAAAAACTAACTTTTCAGCCCCTATTGGCCTGAACTTCGCCTTATTAAAGACAAATATGGCATAAACAGGTAGAAACCTAGTTTTCAAGAGCCGAGTGTAATATTACATAATTTCTCTATAAAATTTCTATTAATTATTCTTGTTTCTAATTTAATTAGGAAGTTTTACCAAAAGTCAAAATTTCAGCCCCGATTGGCCTGAATTAAGCCTTATAAGAGCCGAATAAAGCCAAATTGGGAAAACAATGATTTTCAAGAGCCGAGCGCAGTATTACATAGTTCCTATATAAAATTACTACTAATTAAACTTATTTCAAGTCTTAATTGAAAAGTTTAACCAAGAGTCAAACTTTGTTTGACTTGAAGTAGGCCATATAAAATTCTAATAGGGCCCAAAGAGAGAGAAAAAAATGTGGTTTTCAAGAGTCGTGAGTAGTATTACATAAGTTTAATATACAATTACTACTAATTATCATTATTTCTACTATTAATTTGGAAGTTTGACCAAAATTTAAACTTTCAGCCCCAAATGGCTGAAATAGGCCTTATAGAGCCAAATACGGCCAAAACAAGGGAGAAAACGTGATTTTCAATGGTCAGGATTAATATTACATAGTATCTATGTATAATTACTATAAATTAATCATGTTTCAAGTCTTAACTGGGAAGTTTGACCAAAAGTCAAACTTTCAGCACCGATTGGACTGAAATATAGGTCTCATAAAAGCCAACAGGGATAGGAAAAAATATAGTTTTAAATAGCCGTGAGTAGTACTACATAGGTTTAATACATAATTACTACTAATTAACCTATTTTCTACTCTAAATTAGAGAGTTTGACTAAAAATCTAACTTTTAGCCCTGATTGGCCTAAAATAGGCCTCATTTGAGTCGAATAGAGCCCAAACGGGGAGAAAATGTTGTCTTCAATAGCCAAGAGAAATATTACATAGTTTCTATATACAATTAATACTTATTAACCGTGTTTCTAGTCTTAATTGGGAAGTTTGATCAAAACTCAATTTTCACCCCGATTTGCTAGAAATAGGCCTTATAAGAGCCGAATTTGACCCAAATAGGGGCGAAAATATGGTTTTAAAGAGCCGGGAGTAGTATTACATAGTTTTCATGTGCAATTACTTCTAATTAATTTTTTTCAAGTCTTAATTGGAAATTTGACCGAAAGTCAAACATTCAGCCCTAATTGGCCTGAAATAGGCCTTATAAGAGCTGAATAGGGTCCAAACGGGGAAAAAGTGTGGTTTATTTAGAGCCGGGAGTAGTATTATATATTTTTTATATAAAATTAATACTAATTAAACTTATTTGTAGTCTTTATTGAGAATTTAAACAAAAGTAAAACTTTCAGCCCCGATTAACCTGAAGTAGGCCATATAAGAGCCGAATAGGGTATAAACGGGGAGAAAAATGAGATATTCAAGAGCCATGAGTAGTACTTCATTGGTTCAATATATAATTATAAATAATTAACATTATTTTTACAATAAATTGGGAAGTTTAACCCAAAGTCAAAATTTCAGCCCCGAGTGGCCTGAACTAGGTCTTATAAGAACTAAATTAACCTTGTTTCAAGTCTTAATTGGAGAGTTAGACAAAAAGACAAACTTTCAGCACTGATTGGCCTGACCTAGGCCTTATAAGAGCCGAATAGGAACCAATAAGGAAAAAAATGTGATTTTCAAGAACCGTAAGTAGTATTACATAGGTTGTATGTGCAATTACTACTAATAACCTTATTTCTAGTCTTTATTGAAAGGACCAAAAGTCAAACGTTCATCGTCGATTGGCCTGACTTAGGCCTTATAAGACCGAATAGGGCCCAATGGGGAGAAAATGAGGTTTTTCAAGAGCTGAGAGTAGTATTACATTGTTCCTATATAAATTACTATAAATTAAACTTGTTTCTAGTTTTAATTAGAAAGTTTGACCAAAAGTCAAACTTTCAGCTTTGATTGGCCTGAACTAGGGCTTATAAGAGCCGAATAGGGCACAAACAGGGAGAAAAACATGGTTTTCAACAGCCAGAAGTAGTATACATGGTTTCTATGTATAATTACTACTAATTAAACTTGTTTCTAGTCTTAATTTGGAAGTTTGACTAAAAGTCAAATATCCAGCCTCGATTGACCGAACTAGACTATATAAGAGCCGAATTGGCCCAAAAGGGAGAAATATGTGAACATGATTTTTCAAAAGCCGTGAGTAATGTTACAGAGTTCAATGTACAATTACTACTAATTAACATGATTTCTATTATAAATTGAGAAGTTTGACTAAAAGTCAAAGTTTTAGCCATATATTGCCTGAACTAGGCCTTATAAGAGCCAAATAGGGTCCAAATGAGGAAAAACATGATTTGGGATTAATATTGCACAGTTTCAATGTACAGTTAGTAGAAAATAACCTTGTTTCTAATCTTAATTGAAAATTTTGATCAAAAGTCAAACTTTCAGCCCCGATTTGCCTGTATTTGGCCTTATAAGAGCCGAATAGGGCAAAAATGGGGAAAACATGTGGTTTCAAGAGCCATGAGTAGTTCTACATTGGTTAAATTTTTAATTACTACTAAGTAAACATTTTTCTTATCTAAATTAGAGATTTTGGCTAAAAATCTAAATTTCAGCCCTGACTGGCTTGAACTAGGCCTTATTAGAGCCGAATAGGTCCTAAAGAGGGAGAAAACAAGATTTTCAAGAGCTGGGTTTAATATTATATAGTTTTTATGTATAATTATTACTACTTTAACTTATTTCTAGTCTTAATAGGGAAGTTTGACCAAAAGTCAATCAGCCCCAATTAGTTTGAACTAGGCCATATAATAATAGTCGAATAGGGCGCAAATGGAAAGAAAGCATAGTTTTCAAAAGCCGGGAGTAGTAATACATAGTTTCTACATACAATTAATACTGATTGAACTTATTTATAATCTTAGTTGGAAAGTTTGATCAAAAGTTAAACTTTCGGCCCCGATTGACCTGAGCTGGGCTGGGGGCCAAATGGGGAGAAAGCGTGGTTTTCAGAAGCCGTGAGTATTATTACATAGGTTCAATATACAATTACTACTAATTAAGCTTATTTATACTCTAAATTGGAGAGTTTAACAAAAAAAAAAATCTGACTTTCATCCCTGATTGACTTGAACTTTATTTGAGCATAGGGCCTAAATAGGTAGAAAACATGGTGTTTAAGAATCGGGTGAAATATTACATAGTTTCTGTGTACAATTCTACTAATAAATCTTATTTCTAGCTTCAATTAGGAAGTTTAACCAAAAGTCAAAATTTCAACCCCAATTGGCCTGAAAATAGGCCTTATAAGAGCCTAATAGGGCCCAAACAGGGGAAAATATGGTTTTCAAGAGCTGGTACTAATATTACAAAATTTCTATGGATAATTACTAGTAATTTAATTTGTTTCTAGTCGTAATTAGGAAGTTTGACCAAAAGTCAAACTTTCAGCCCCGATTAACCGAACTATGCTATATAAAAAATGATAAGGCATAAAGTAGAGAAAACATCATTTTCAAGAGCCAGAAGTAGTATTACATATTTTGTATGCACAAATACCACTAATTAAACTTGTTTCTACTCCAATTTGGGAAGTTTAACCAGAAATCAAACTTTCAGCCCCGAGTAGCCTTAATTAGACCTTATTAAACTGTATACGGGCTAAACAGGGAGAAAATGTGATTTTCAATAGTCGGGATTAATATTACATAGTTTCTATGTATAATTACTACTAATTAACCTTATTTCTTATCTTAATTAGGTAGTTTGATGAAAAGTCAAGCATTTATCCCGATTGGCCTGAATAAGGCCTTATAAGAGGCGAACAGGGGCCAAATGATGATAAAATATGATTTTCAAGAGGCGTGAGTAATATTACATAGTTTTTACATGCAAATATTACAAATTAACATTATTTCTAGTCTTAATTTCAACCCTGATTGGCCTGAGAAATAGGCTTTATATAGGAGCCGAATTAAGCCCAAATAGGGAAAAACGTAGTTTTCAAGAGCCGAGAGTCGTATTACATAGTTTTCATATATAATTACAACTAATTAATCTTGTGTCTATTCTTAATTGGGAAGTTTGACCCAAAGTAAAACTCTCTACCCAAATGGCCTGAATTGGGCCATAAAATAGCCGAATAATGCCCAAACAGGGAGAAAATATGGTTTTCAGGAGCCGACAGTAGTATTACATAGTTTTAAGGTACAATTACTACTAATTAACCTCAGTACTACTCTAAATTAGAAAGTTTAAAAAAATTAAACTTTTAGCTCTGATTAACCTAAACTGGGCCTTATAAAAGCTTAATAGAGCCAAATGGGGGAGAAAACGTGATTTTCAAAAGCCGAAAGTAGTAACACATAGTTGTTGGTCCCGGTATGATGCCAATTGTGGATCTAATATATACGAAGTCAACACTCACAAGAATATTAGTATAAAGAAATAAACGTACTTGCAAATAAGGAAAAATAAATCACAGAAAAGATAACAATCGCAAACACGAGTGATTTATCATGGTTCGGTCCTCGTGACCTACATCCAGTCCCCAAGCCACCCGCTTGAGATTTTCCTTTATCCTTGACTTTGTACACCCAAAATCAACACCTTGCACACCACTTGACAAATCCCCTTTGCCAAATGTGACAACTTCTCTTACAACTAAGAGAACAAACACCTTGTACAACTTCTCTTCTACACCAAAACGACGCTCTTGTACAATGCTTTCTTTGAGTGATTACAACCTTTCCTATAAGCCTTGATACAGTATGTGATCGTAGACAAGGGCTAGTATAGGATGACTTTCAGATATCTTCACAAAAAGAGTAGGAATTGGTGAAGAACTGGAAGTGGGAACAGTTTTCAGATAACCAGAATATTTTTCAAGATTTTGGTCAGAAAACTATCTATTTGAATTGGTATTTTGGCCTAAGATTAACAACCCTATTTATAGCTGCACTCTAGGGTTAGTTAGGGTAGTTATTAGGTCCATTTTGAACATTCAAACGTTGGATAACGTTGCAGAAAATACCAGAAAATAGAAACTGTCCAACAGTCAGAAACTGCCATTAGTCGACTTGACATATGGGTTAGTCGACTAAGTTGGGCAATTTATACTGGGTTAGTCGACTAATCTTGGGTATAAGTCAACTACAACATCTATTAATATCAACTGTTAGGTCGACTAACAGTGACAAACAGAGAGTTGGGATCTTTCAGGACAAAAGATAGTCGACTAGGGAAACCTATAAGTCGACTATACCATGTATTAGTCGACTAGTATTTTTTATAAGTCGACTAATAACATGTATTAGTCGACTAATCATTTTGATAAGTCGACTAACAACCGTCTGCTAATAGTCAAGTCTGCTAATAGGAAGGGTCAAGTCTGCTAATAGGAAGGGTCAAGTCTGCTAATAGGTGATCAAGTCTACTAATAGGCTATGATATGTGTGTGTGCATCAAGGCTTTTAACATGCTATTGACCATTACAATATATATCATTAGCAACTCTCCTTGGGAAGTCTTGATCATGAAGAACTCTTGAATAGGCTTGTGATAGAGCTTCAAATGATATCCTTCACAAATGTCTTAATCAAAAGTAAGTTCCAACATTCTCCCCCTTTTTGATGATGACACTTTGTGTGCACAAATTCTCCCCCTACAGAAAATAAGTTATATTTTCTCTCCCTGCAGAAAATGGGTTATAACAGATATAGAAACACTTGTGTTCTCCCCCTGCAACAAATATATCATAACATGTATATATATGAAGTATTGTTCTCATCAACTTCTTATATGGTACCTGAAAGATAAACGTTAGATGGTACCAATCATAAGAGTAAAGCATTAACCTTTAGGAGACCAAACCCAATTTGAATTTGGTTTTCACCTGTTAGTATACACATAATTGCATGAATTACATATATCATGTATGTATGATGCAATATAAATATTTTTGTCAAAAATGCTTAAATTTTTAGGAATCCATATAAACTTATTTTTAATTCTTTTTGAACTATTATCAGACTTTCTTTTCACAAAAGAATTATATGGATTACTGACATATGAAGATTTTTCAAAAAATCTAAGACCATAATGATTATGTGACATCTTTTGACATAATAACAAATCATTTAATTTTTCTTTTCCTTGATTGAACTTAGTCATTTTTCAAAATCTCTTCATGTTTCATTTTGAAAACTGACATGTCTATATCTAATACAGAAATTCTTTCATTTAAAGACAGTTTCCTTTTCAGCAAAATATTTTCTTTTATAAATTTCTCATTATCCTTTTTCAATGATGATATTACTTTTTCAAAATCATCTTTTTGAGAATTTATAGAAGAAACTTGTGAAACATAACATGCATTTTCTTTGAAAAGTTTTTCATTTTTCTTTAATAAGACTTTGTTCTTCATTTTCTCATTCTAAAAGATCATTGAATAATTCATGGAATGCATCTAAAAGTTCAGTATATTGTACCTCATCTTCTTCTAGTGCCATGTAACAGATGTTGGCATGTTCAGTGGTTTCTTCTTCGTCAGAGGAAGAGGAATCACTGTTCTCCCATGATGCTTGGTAGTCTTTCTTCTTTCTAAACTTTTTGCACTTGAATTTACCTTTATTTTTTAGCAAAGGGCAATCCTTCTTCATATGACCTGTTTTATTGCAATTAAAATATTTGAATTTACCTTGCGTTAAGAATCTTCTGAATTTTCTTGAAAGCATTGCCATCTCCTCTTCATCGTCATCTGAATTGTCCATGTCTGAGGATGCATGGAAGGCAAGTTCTTTCTTCTTTGAGCGAGATTGTTGTTCATCCTTCTTTCTTTCTTCGAGTTGCACTTCATATGCCATTAGATTACCAATAAGGTTTTCTAATGACATTGTTGAAAGATCATTTGCTTCTTCGATTGCGGTTGTCTTCTTCTCCCAATCTGATGTGAGTGCACGAAGGATCTTGCGAACTTTTTCGACTTGTATGTATTCCTTTCCAAGGGATGCTAAGGAATTGGTAATGTCGGTGAATCTTGTAACCATTTCTGAGATGCTTTCATTCTCCTCCATTTTGAATAGTTCAAACCTGTGGACAAGAACATAAATCTTAGATTCTTTAACTTTATTTGTACCTTCGTGTGTTACCTGAAGAGTATGCCATATTTAATTTACAGAAGTAGCTGTTGACACACGGTTGAACTCTTCTTTGGTTAAGGCACAGAACAAAGCATTCATCACTTTGGCGTCAAGGTTCGCATTCCTCTTTTGATCATCACTCCAAATGTTGCAGTGGGTAGGCGGTTTGGTGTACGGTGCTTCTACGATGTTCCAAAGTTCGTAGTTGAGCGATTGTAAGTAGATCTTCATTCTACACTTCCAATAGTTGTAGTTGGATCCGTCAAATAGCGGTGGACGTTGTGTAGAATGTCCTTCTTTGAATTATGACGAAGGGAACTCCATTGCCATCCTTGTAGATTGTTGACTAGGTATGCAGGGCTCTGATACCAAATATTGGTCCCGATATGATGCCAATTGTGGATCTAATATATACGAAGTCAACACTCACAAGAATATTAGTATAAAGAAATAAACGTACTTGCAAATAAGGAAAAAACAAATCACAGAAAAGATAACAATCGCAAACACGAGTGATTTATCCTGGTTCGGTCCTCGTGACCTACATCCAGTCCCCAAGCCACCCGCTTGAGATTTTCCTTTATCCTTGACTTTGTACACCCAAAATTAACACCTTGCACACAACTTGACAAATCCCCTTTGCCAAATGTGTACAACTTCTCTTACAACTAAGAGAACAAACACCATGTACAACTTCTCTTCTACACCAAGAAGACGCTCTTGTACAATGCTTTCTTTGAGTGATTACAACCTTTCCTATAAGCCTTGATACAGTATGTGATCGTAGACAAGGGCTAGTATAGGATGACTTTCAGAGATCTTCACAAAAAGAGTAGGAATTGGTGAAGAACTGGAAGTGGGAACAGTTTTCAGATAACCAGAATATTTTTCAGGATTTTGCTCAGAAAACTATCTATTTGAATTGGTATTTTGGCCTAAGATTAACAACCCTATTTATAGCTGCACTCTAGGGTTAGTTAGGGTAGTTATTAGGTCCATTTTGAACATTCAAACGTTGGATAACGTTGCAGAAAATACCAGAAAATAGAAACTATCCAACAGTCAGAAACTGCCATTAGTCGACTTGACATATGGGTTAGTCGACTAAGTTGGGCAATTTATACTGGGTTAGTCGACTAATCTTGGGTATAAGTCAACTACAACATCTATTAGTCGACTATATTAACTGTTAAGTCGACTAACAGTGACAAACAGAGAGTTGGGATCTTTCAGGATAAAAGATAGTCGACTAGGGAAACCTATAAGTCTACTATACCATGTATTAGTCGACTAGTATTTTTTATAAGTCGACTAATAACATGTATTAGTCGACTACTCATTTTGATAAGTCGACTAACAACCCTATTAGTCTACTAATAGGAAGGGTCAAGTCTGCTAATAGCAAGGGTCAAGTCTACTAATAGGAAGGGTCAAGTCTACTAATAGGTGATCAAGTCTACTAATAGGCTATGATATGTGTGTGTGCATCAAGGCTTTTAACATGCTATTGACCATTACAATACATATCATTAGCAACTCTCCTTGGGA
This sequence comes from Agave tequilana, assembly GCA_038442645.1. Classification (NCBI taxonomy): domain Eukaryota; kingdom Viridiplantae; phylum Streptophyta; class Magnoliopsida; order Asparagales; family Asparagaceae; genus Agave; species Agave tequilana. The sequence goes on from JAVJIF010010325.1 coordinate 101,789, forward strand.
AGTCTTGATCATGAAGAACTCTTGAATAGGCTTGTGATAGAGCTCCAAATGATATGCTTCACAAATGTCTTCATCAAAAGCAAGTTCCAACAATAGTTTTCTATGTCCAATTTTTACTAATTAACATTATTTCTAGTTTTAATTGAAACTTTGAGAAAAAGTCAAGTTTTCAGCCTCGATTATCTGAACTAGGCCATATAAGAGATGAGTATAGCCAAACGGGATGAAAACGTGATATCAAGAGTCGGTAGTAGTATTACATAGTTTTTATGTACAATTACTACTAAGTAACCTTCTTCTAGTCTTAATTAGAATGTTTGACTAAAAACAAACTTTTAGCCCCAATTTGCCAGAACTAGGCCTCAAAAAGAGCCGAATAGGGCCTAAACGGGGAGAAAAATGTGGTTTTCAAGAGTTAAGAGTAGTATTAAATAGTTTCTTTAAAAAATTACTCCTAATTAAACTTGTTTCTAGTCTTAATTGAGAAGTTTGACTAAAAGTCAAATTCCACCCCGATTGGTCTAAACTAGGCCATATAAGAGTCGAGTAAGGCTCAAACTGGGAGAAAAACGTGATTTTCAAGAGCTATGAGTAGTATTATATATGTTCTATGTACAATTACTATTAATTAACATTATTTCAATTATAAATTATAAAGTTTAATTAAAAGTCAAACTTCAGCCCGAATAGCTTAAACTAGGTCTTATAAGAGCCAAATGACCCAAACGGGGGGAAAACGTGGTTTTCGACAGCCGGGATGAATATTACATAGTTTCTTTGCACAATTACTACCAATTTACCTCGTAGGAAATTTAACTCTAAATCAAATTTTTAGTCCTGATTGGCCTGAATTAGGCCTTATAAGAGCAGAATAGGGCCCTAATAGGGGAAATATGGTTTTCAAGAGTCGTGTGTAGTATTACATAGGTTCAATGTCTAATTACTTCTAATTCACCTTATTTCTACTCTAAATTGGAGAGTTTGACAAAAAAAATCTAACTTTCAGCCCCTATTGGCTTGAACTAGGCCTTATTTGAGCCGAATAGGGCCTAAAGAGGGAGACAACATGGTTTTCAAGAGCCAGGTGTAATATTACATAGTTTCTATGTATAATTACTACAAATAAACCTTATTTCTAGTCTTAAATAGGAAGCTTGACTAAAAGTTAAACTTTCATCAACGATTGGCCTAAATTATGCCTTATAAGAGCTGAATAGAGCCCAAATAATAAAAAAATACAGCTTTCAATAGCCGAGAGTAGTATTACATATTATATATATATAATTACTATTAATTTAACCATGTTTCTAGTCTTAATTGGGAGTTTGACCAAAAGTCAAACTTGCAACCCGATAGGCCAAAATAGGCCTTATAAGAGCCGAATTTGGCCCAAACGGGAGAAAACATAGTTTTCACGAATCGTGAGTGGTATTACATAGTTTCCACTACATATACTGCTAATTAACATTATTTATATTCTAAATTGGGAAGTTTGACCAATGACTCTGACTGTCAGGCCAGATTGGCCTGAAAAAGACATTATAAGAGCCGAATAGGGACCAAACGAGGATAAAATATGATTTTCAAGAGCCGTGAGTAATATTACATAGTTCTTACGTATAAATATTGTAAATTAACATTACTTCTAGTTTTAATTTTTTGCCCTGATTGGACTCAGAAATAGGATTTATATAGGAGCCGAATTAAGCCCAAATAGGGGAAAATGTGATTTTCAAGAGCCGAGAGTAGTATAACATAGTTTTTATATATAATTATTACTAATAAATCTTGTGTCTATTATTAATTGAGAAGTTTGACCCAAAGTAAAACTCTCTGCCCAAATGGCCTGAACTGGGTCATAAAGAATAGTGCCCAAACGGGGAGAAAATGTTATTTTCAGGAGCCGGCAGTAGTATTACATAGTTTTAAGTTACAATTACTACTGATTAACCTCAGTACTACTCTAAATTGAAAAGTTTGACAAAAAAATCAAACTTTTAGCCCCGCTTAACCTGACTGGGCCTTATAAAAGCCTAATAGAACCAAACGGGGAAAAAACGTGATTTTCAAAAGCCGAGAGTAGTAACACATAGTTTCTATGTCTAATTTTTACTAATTAACATTATTTCTACTTTTAATTGGAAACTTTGAGTAAAAGTCAAATTTTCAGCCTCGATTGATCTGAACTAGACCTTATAAGAGCCGAGTATAGCCAAACGGGATGAAAACGTTATATCAAGAGTCGTGAGTAGTATTATATAATTTTTATGTACAATTACTACTAAGTAACCTTCTTCTAGTCTTAATTAGAATGTTTGACTAAAAATAAACTTTTAACCCCAATTGGCCAGAGCTAGGCCTCATAAGAACCGAATATGGCCTAAACAAGGAGAAAAATGTGATTTTCAAGAGTCAAGAGCAGTATTAAATAGTTTCTTTAAAAAATTACTACTAATTAAACTTGTTTCTAGTCTTAATTGAGAAGTTTGACAAAAAAAATTAAACTTTCAGCCCCGTTGGCCAAAACTAAGGCTTATAAGAGTCGAATAATGCACAAACAGGGAGAAAATGTGGTTTTCAAGAACCGAGAGTAGTATTACAAGTTTCACTGTATAATTACTACTAATAAACCTTATTTCTACTCCAAATTGGGAAGTTCGTTCCAAAGTAAAACTTTCTGCCCCGAGTGGCTTGAAGAGTGCATAAAAGAGCCGAACAGTGCCTAAACAACGGGGAGAAAACGTAGTTTCAAGAGCCGGAAGTAGTATTACATTGTTTCAAGGTACAATCTACTAATTAACTTCAGTACTACCCCAAGTTGGAAAGTTTGACCAAAAAATCAAACTTTCAGCCCCGACTAACCCGAACTGGGCCAAATAAAAGCCGAATGAGCCCAAATGGGAAGAAAACATGGTTTTCAAAAGCCGAGAGTAGTAACACTTAGTTTCAATGTCTAATTATTACTAATTAATCTTATTTCTAATCTTAATTACGAACTTTAAGTAAAAGTCAAACTTTCAGCCCCGATCGGCCTGAACTGGGCATATAAGAGCCGGCCGGTATGGCACAAGCAGGGTGAAAACGTGATTTTTAAAGAGTCGAGAGTAGTATCACGTAGTTTCTATGTATATTTACTACTAATTAATTTTGTTTCTAGTCTTAATTGAAAAATTTGACTGAAAGCTAATTTTTAGCCCCGATTGGCCAGAACTAGGCCTTATAAGAGCCGAATAGGGCCAAACGGGGAGAAAACATGGTTTTCAAGAGCAGAGAATAGTATTACGTAGTTTCTTATGTACATTTACTACTAATTTACCTTGTTTCTAGTCTTAATTGAAAAGTTTTAACAAAAGTAAAATTTTCAGTCCCGATTAGTTTGAACTAGGCCTTAGGAGCCGAATAGTGTCAAACGGGGACAAAATGTGATTTTTAATAGTCGGGAGTAGTATTACATAGTTTCTATGTAAAATTACTATTAATTAAACTTGTTTCTAGTCTTTATTAGGAAGTTTGACTAAAAGTTAAATTCCGCCCCGATTGACGTGAACTAGGCCATATAAGAGTCGAGTAAGGCTCAAACTGGGAGAAAAAATGTGATTTTCAAGGGCTGTAAGTAGTATTACATAGGTTCTATGTACAATTACTAATAATTAACATTATTTCTATTAAAAATTATAAAGTTTGACTTTTTTGTCAAACTTTCAGCCCGAATAGCTTAAATTAGGTTTTATAAAAAGCCAAATAGGACCCAAACGGGGAGAAAACGTGATTTTCGACAGCCGGAATGAATATTACATAGTTTCTTTGCACAATTACTACTAATTTACCTTGTTCAAGTCTTAAGTAGGAAATTTAACTCTAAATCAAATTTTTACTCCTGATTGGCCTGAACTAGGCCTTATAAGAGCAGAATAGGGCCCTAATAGGGGAAAATATGGTTTTCAAGAGTCGTGTGTGGTATTATATAGGTTCAATATACAATTACTTTTAATTCACCTTATTTCTACTCTAAATTGGAGAGTTTGATAAAAAATCTAACTTTCAGCCCCGATTGGCTTGAACTAGGTCTTATTTGAGCCGAATAGGGCCTAAAGAGGGAGACAACATGGTTTTCAAGAGCCAGGTGTAATATTACATAGTTTCTATGCATAATTACTACAGTTAAACCTTATTTCTAGTCTTAAATAGAAGCTTAACTAAAAGTTAAACTTTCGACGTCGATTGGCCTAAACTATGCCTTATAAGAGCTAAATAGAGCTCAAACAAGAAAAAAATACAGCTTTCAAGAGCCGAGAGTAGTATTGCATATTTTCTATATATAATTACTATTAATTTAACCATGTTTTTAGTCTTAATTGGGAGTTTGATTAAAAGTCAAACTTGCACCCCGATTGGCCAAAATAGGCCTTATAATAGCCGAATTTGGCCCAAGCGGGAGAAAATATAGTTTTCACGAGTCGTGAGTGATATTACATAGTTTCCACTGCAAATATTGCTAATTAACATTATTTATGTTCTAAATTGGGAAGTTTGACCAATAGTCTAACTTTCAGCCCAGATTGGCCTGAACTAGGCCTTATAAGAACCGAATATGGCTCAAGATAGGGGAAAATTGGGTTTGAAAGAGCGTATTACATAGGTTTTATGAATAATTATAGATAATTAATCTTATTTCTAGTCTTAATTTGAAAGTTTGATCCAAAGTAAAACTTTTTGCCTCGAATAGCCTGAACTGGGCTTTAAAGGAGACGAATTGTGTCAAAACAGGGAGAAAACATGGTTTTCAAGAGCTGACAGCTTTAATGTACAATTAAACTAGTTAACCAAAATCTAGTCCAATTAGAAAGTTTAATAAAAAGGTCAAACTTTCAGCTCCGATTAACCTGAACTAGGCCTTATAAGAGCCAAATAGAGCCAAAACGATGAGAAAAGGAGGTTTTCAAAAATCAGGAGCATTAATACATAGATTCTATGTACAATTACTACTAGTTAATCTTGTTCCTAGTCTTAATTGAAAAGTTTGACTAAAAGTCAAATTTTCAGCCTGAATTGGGCTGAGCTAGGCTATATAAGAGTCGAATATAGGATCGAAACAGGGAGAATACGTGGGTTTCAAGAGCCAAAAGTAGAATTATATAGTTTCTCTGTATAATTACTGCTAATTAACCTTGTGACTAGTCTTAATTGGAAAGTTTAAATAAAAATCAAACTTTCAGCCCTAATTGGCCTGAATTAGGCCTTATAAGAGACGATATGGCCCAAATGGGGAACAAATGTGATTTTTAAGTGGTAGGAGTAGTATCACATAGTTTTTATGTAAAATCACAGCTGATTAAACTTGTTTCTAGTCCTATTTAAGAAGTTCGAAAAAGTCAAACTTTTATCTACGATTGGCCTGAACTGGGCTTATAAGAGAAGAATAGGACATAAATGGGGAGAAAACAATATTTTGAAAATACGGGAGTAGTATTAAATAGTTTTTATGTACAGTTCTACTAATTTACTAATTTTCTACTATTAATTGGAAAGTTAGACCAAAAGTCAAAATTTCGCCCCAATTGGCCTGAATTTGGCCTTTTAAGAGACGAATGGACCCAAACGAGTAGAAAACATGATTTTCAAGAGCCGGGAGTAGTATTACATAATTTATATCTATAATTACTAATAATTAATCTTGTTTCTTACCTTAATTAGAAAGTGTGACCCAAAGTAAAACTTTCTGCCCTGAATGGCCTGAACTGGGCCTTAAAAGAGCCAAATAGTGCCTAAACATACAGAAAACTTTGTTTCCAAGAGCCGAAAATAGTTTCTATGTAACAATTACTAATAGTTAACCTAATTTCTACTCCAAATTGGAAAAATATGAATGTGATTTTTTAAGAGCCGTGAGTAGTATTATAGATGCTCAATGTACAATTACTACTAATTAACATGATTTCTAATATAAATTAGGAAGTTTGATCAAAAGTCAAAGTTTCAGCCCTGAATAGCCTGAACAAGGCCTTATAAGAGCCAAATAGGGTCCAAATGGGGAAAAACGTGATTTTCAATAGCCGCGATTAATATTGCACAGTTTCTATGTATAATTACTATAAATTTTTCTTATTTCAAATCTTAAGTTTGACCAAAAGTCAAACTTTCAGCCCCGATTGGTCTAAACTTGGCCTTATAAGAGCCGAATAGGGCCCAAATAGGGAAAAGTATGGTTTCAAGAGCCGTGAGTAGTACTGCATTGGTTCAATATATAATTAATATTAATTAACCTTATTTCTAATCTAAATTGGAGAGTTTGGCCAAAAATCTAACTTTCAGCCTTGATTGGCCTAAACTGGCCTTAGTAGAGCCGAAAGGTCCAAAAGAGGGAGAAAACATGATTTTCAAGAGCCATGCATAGTATTATAAAGTTTTTATGTATAATTACTATTAATTTAACTTGTCTCTAGCTTAATTGGGAAGTTCCTTTCAGCCTTAATTGGATTGAACTAGGCCATATAAGAGTCGAATATGGCGCAAATAGGAACAAAACGTGGTTTTCAAGAGCGGGGAGTAGTATTACATAGTTTCTACATACAATTTATACTAATTGTGTTATTTATAGCCTTAGTTGAAAAGTTTGACCAAATGTTAAACTTTCAGCCCCGATTGACTTGAGTTAGGCCATATTAGAGCCATATAAGGGACCAAGCGGGGGGGACATGGTTTTCAAGAGGCGTAAGTATTATTATATAAGTTCAATATACAATTACTACTAATTAAGCTTATTTCTACTCTAAATTTAGAGTTTGACCAAAAATCTGACTTTCAGCCCCGAATTGGCTTGAACTAGGCCTTATTTGAGTTGAATAGGGCCTAAACAGGTAGAAATCATGATTTTCTAGAGACGGATGAAATATTGCAAGGATTCTATGTACATTTCTACTAACAAATCTTGTTTCTGGTCTTATTTAGGAGTTTGACCAAAAATCAAACTTTCAACCCCGATCGGCCGAAATAAGCCTTATAAGAGCCAAATAGGTACCAAACAGGGAAAATGTGATTTTCAAGAGCCGGTACTAGTATTACACAGTTTTTATGTACAATTACTAATAATTTAACTTGTTTCCAATAAGGAAGTTTGATCAAAAGTCAAACTTTCAACCCCGATTGACCTGAACTATGATAAATAAGAGATGATGGGCACAAACATGGAGAAAACATAGTTTTCAAGAACCGAGAGTAGTATTACATAGTTTTTATGTAAAAATACCACTAAATAAACTTGTTCTACTCTAATTTAGGAAGTTTGAATGAAAGTCAAACTTTTAACCCCAATTAGCCTGAACTTGGCCTTATTATAGCCGAATACGGGCCAAACGGGGAAAAAAATATGATTTTCAATAGTCGGGATTAATGTTACATAGTTTTTGTATCCAGTTACCACTAATTAACCTTATTTCTAGTCTTAATTTTAAAAATTGATAAAAAGTCAAACATTCACCCCGATATTGGCCATAACAAGGCCTTATAAGAGCCGAATAGGGTCCAAACATGGAGTAAACATGGTTTTCAAGAGCCATTACATTACATAGAATTTACGTATAAATAGTGCAAATTAACATTATTTCTAGCCTTAATTTTCAGCTCAGACTGGCCTGAACCAGGCTTTATAAGAGCCAAATTAAGTCCAAATAGGGAAAAACGTGGTTTTCAAGAACCGAGAGTTATATTGCGTAGTTTTTATGTATAATTACTATTAATTAATCTTGTTTCTAGTTTTCATTGATAAGTTTGACAAAAAGTAGAACGTTTAGCTCCGAATGGCCTGAACTGGGCCATAAAAGAACCGAATATTGCCCAAACTGGGAGAAAGCGTGGTTTTTAAGAGCCGACAGTAGTATTACATAGTTTCAAGGTACAATTACTACTAATAAACCTCATTACTACTCCAAATTGGAAAGTTTGACCATAAAATCAAACTTTTAGTCCCGATTAACCTGAACTGGCGTTATAAAGGCCAAATAGAGCCCAAATGGGGAGAAAATATGGTTTTCAAAACTCGGGAGTAGTAACAAATAGCTTCTATTTCTAATAATTACTAATTAACCTTATTTCTGTCTTAATTGGGATTTTGAGTAAAAGTCAAACTTTCAATCCCGATTGGCCTAAACTAGCCTTATAAGAGCCGAGTATGGCCCAAACCAGGTAAAAACGGGATTTACAAGAGTCTGGAGTAGTATTATATATTTTTTATGTACAATTACTACTAATTAATTTTATTTCTAGTCTTAATTGAAAAGTTTGACTAAAAGTCAAACTTTTAACCCTGATTGGTCAGAACTAGGGCTTATAAGAGACGAATAGGACACAAACAGGGAGAAAACGTGGTTTTCAAGAGCCGGGAGTAGTATTATATAGTTTCAATATACATTAACTACTATTAAACCTTATTTCTACTCCAAATTGAGAATTTTATCCAAAAGTCAAACTTTCAGCCCCAATTTGCCTGAAGTTTGCCCTATAGAGCCAAATAGGACCCAAAGGGGGAAAAACGTGATTTGGGATTAATATTGCACAGTTTCAATGTATAATTAGTACAAAATAATCTTGTTTCTAATCTTAATTGGAAAGTTTGACCAAAAGTCAAACTTTCAGCCCCGATTGGCCAAGGTACTTGGCCTTATTAGAGCCGAGTAGGGCCAAAATAGGGGGAAAATAGGGTTTCAAGAGCCATGAGTAGTACATATTGGTTCAATTTATAATTACTACTAATTAAGTTTATTTCTAATCTTAATTGGAGAGTTAAAATAAAAATCTAATTTTCAGCCTTGATTGGCTTGAACTAGGCCTTATTAGAGCCAAATGGGGCCTATAGAGGGAGAAAATAAGATTTTCAAGAGCTGGGTGTAATATTATATAGTTTTTGTGTATAATTACTACTAGTTTAACTTGTTTCTAGTCTTAATTGTGAAGTTTGACCAAAAATCAAACTTTCAGCCCCAATTGGTTTGAACTAGGCCATATAATAGCTAAATAGGGCACAAATGGGGTAAAAAATGTAGTTTTCAAGAGTCGGGAGTAGTACTAATTGAACTTATTTATAATCTTAGTTGGGAAGTTTGACCAAAAGTCAAACTAATTTAACTTGTTTTTAGTCTTAATTTGGAACTTTGACCAAAAGTCAAACTTTCAGTCCCGATGGGCCTGAAGTGGGCCGTATATAATGGCCGAATATGGCACAGATTAGGAAAAAAACGTGATTTTCAAGAATTGAGAGTACTATTATATAGTTTCTACGTACAATTAAAAGTAATTAAACTTGTTTATAATCTTAATTTAGAAGTTTGACCAAAAGTCAAACTTTCAGCCCAGTCTAAACTTGGCCTTATAAGAGCCGAATGGGACCCAAATAGGGAAAAAGTATGGTTTTAAGAGCCGTGAGTAGTACTACATTGGTTCAATATATAACTAATATTAATTAACCTTATTTCTTATCTAAATTGGAGAGTTTTGCCAAAAATCTAACTTTCAGCCTTGATTAGCCTAAACTAGGCCTTAGTAGAGCCGAAAGGGCCTAAAGAGGGAGAAAACATGATTTTCAAGAGCCAAGCAAAATATTATAATGTTTTTATGTATAATTACTACTAATTTAACTTATCTCTAGCTTAATTGTGAAGTTCCTTTCAGCCCCAATTGGATTAAATTAGGCCATATAAGAGCCGAATATGGCGCAAATAGGAACAATATGTGGTTTTCAAGAGCAGGCTATATAAGAGCCAAATAGGGCACAAATGAGGAGAAAACGTGGTTTTCAAGAGAGGGCAGTAGTATTACATAGTTTCTACGTACAATTTATACTAATTCTGTTGTTTATAGTCTTAGTTGGAAAGTTTAACCAAATGTTAAATTTTCAGCCCCGATTGACTTGAGTTAGGCCATATTAGAGCCACATAAGGGCCCAAATGGGGGGGAAACATGGTTTTCAAGAGCCGTAAGTATTATTATATAAGTTCAATATATTATTACTACTAATTAAGCTTATTTCTCCTCTAAATTGAGGGTTTGACCCAAAATCTGACTTTCAACCCCGAATTGGCTTGAACTAGGCCTTATTTGAGTTGAATAGGGCCTAAACAGGTAGAAATCATGGTTTTCTAGAGACGGATGAAATATTGCATGGTTTCTATGTACATTTCTTCTACTAATAAATCTTGTTTCTTATTTAGAAAGTTTGACCAAAAATCAAACTTTCAACCCCGATCGCCTGAAATAGGCCTTATAGGAGCCGAATAGCAAATAGGGGAAATGTGATTTTCAAGAGCCGGTACTAGTATTACATAATTTTTATGTACAATTACTAATAATTTAACTTATTTACAATAAGGAAGTTTGATCAAAAGTCAAACTTTTAGCCCAAATTGGCCTGAACTATTCTATATAAGAGATGATAGGGCACAAACATGGAGAAAACATGGTTTTCAAGAACCGAGAGTAGTATTATACAGTTTTTATGTAAAAAGACCACTAATTAAACTTGTTCTACTCCAATTTGAGAAGTTTGAATGAAAGTCAAACTTTCAACCTCAAATAGCCTGAACTAGGCCTAATCAGAGCCGAGTATGGCACAAGCGGGGTGAAAACATGATTTTCAAAAGTTGAGAGTAGTATAACATAGTTTTTGTGTACATTTACTACTAATTAACCTTATTTCTAGTCTTAACTGAAAAGTTTGACCAAAAGCAAATTTTTAGCCCCGATTGGCCAGAACTAGGCCTTATAAGAGCCGAATAGGTCCAAGCGGGGAGAAAATATGGTTTTCAAGAGTCGAGAATAGTATTACATAGTTTCTTTAGAAAATATGATTTTAGTGGTATGTAGTATTATATTCATTGTACAATTACTTGTAATTAACCTTATTTCTACTCTAAATTGGAGAGTTTGACAAAAAAAAATCCAACTTTCAGCTCCGATTGGTTTAAACTAGGCCTTATTTGAGCCGGGTAGGGCCTAAAGAGGGAGAGAACATGGTTTTCAAAAGCCAGGTGTAATATTACATAGTTTCTATATATAATTACTACTGATAAACCTTATTTCTAATTTTAAATAGGAAGCTTGACAAAAAGTTAAACTTTCAACACAGATTGTCTTAAATTATGCCTTATAAGAGCTGAATAGGGCCCAAACAGAAAAAAAATATGGCATTCAAGAGCCGAGAGTAGTATTACATAGTTGCAATATATAATTACTATTAATTTAACCATATTTCTAGTCTTAATTGGGAAGTTTGATCAAAATTAAAACTTGCACCTTGATTGGCCAAAATATGCCTTATAAGAGCCAAACTTGGCCCAAACTGGGAGAAAACATAGTTCACAAGACGTGTGAGCGGTAGTACATAGTTTCCACTACAAATACTTCTAATAAACATTATTTATAATCTAAATTGGGAAGTTTGACCAACTGTCTTTTAGCCCAGATTGACCTGAACTAGGTCTTATAAGAACTGAATAGGGCTCAAGATGGGGGAAAATTAGGTTTGAAAGAGCTGGGAGTAGTATTACATGGTTTTTATGTATAATTACAGATAATTAATCTTGTTTCTACGCTTAATTTGAAAGTTTGATCAAAAGTAAAAGTTCTGCCCCGAATAGCCTGATCTGGGCTTTAAAAGAACCGAATAATGCCCAAACAGGGAGAAAACATAGTTTTCAAGTGCCGAAAGTAGTATTATATAGTTTTAATGTACAGTTACAATTAATTAACCTCATTCTACTCCAATTCGAAAGTTTAACCAAAAAGTCAAACTTTCAGCTCAAATTAACCTGAACTAGGCCTTATAAGAGCCAAATAGAGCCCAAACGATGAGAAAAGGATGTTTTCAAAAGACGTGAGTAGTAATACATAGATTCTATGTACACTTACTGCTAGTTAACCTTGTTCCTACTCTTAATTGGAAAGTTTGACCAAAAGTCAAACTTTCAGCACCGATTGGGCTGAACTAGGCTATATAACAGGGAGAATACGTGGTTAAATGAACCGAGAGTAGAATTACATAGTTTCTCTGTATAATTATTACTAATTAGAAATGTGACTAGTCTAAATTGGAAAGTTTAAATAAAAGTAAAATTTTCAGCTCCGATTGGCTTAAATTAGGCCTTATAAGAGCCGAATTAGGCCCAAATGGGGAGCAAGTGTGATATTCAAGAGTTGGGAGTAGTATTACATAGTTTCTATATAAAAATATAAACTTGTTTCTTGTCCTTTTTAAGAAGTTTTAAAAAGTCAAATTTTTATCTACGATTGGCCTGATGTAAAATAACTACTGATTAAACCTGTTTCTAGTCTTAATTAGAAAGTTTGACGCAAAGTCAAACTTTTAGCTCTGACTGGCCTGAACTGGTGCTTATAAGAGCCAAATGGGCACAAAAGGGGAGAAAACGTGATTTTTAAGAGCTGAAAATTGTATACATAGTTTCTATATATAATTACTACCAATTAAACTTCTTTCTAGTCTTAATTTAGAGTTTGACCAAAACTCAAAATTCAACCTCGATTGACCTGAGCCAGGCCATATAAGAGCCGAATAAGGCCAAAATGGGGAGAAAAACTTGGTTTTCAAGAGCCGTGAGTAGTATTACATAAGTTCAACATACAATTACTACTGATTAACATTATTTCTATTATAAATTAGAAAGTTTATCAAAAGTCAAATTTTCAGTCCCGAATAGCAAGAGCTAGGCCTAATAAGAGCCAAATAGGGCCCAAAAAGGGAGAAAACATGATTTTCAAGATCTGCGAGTAGTATTACATTGGTTCAATTTATAAATATTACTAATTAACCTTATTTCTACTTTAAATTAGAGAGTTTGATCAAAAACTAACTTTCAACCCCGATTGGACTAAACTAGGCCATATTAGAGCCGAATAGTGTCTAAACTGGGAGAAAATTTGATTTTCAAGAGCCGGGTATAATATTACATAGTTCCATGTGCAATTACTATTAATAAGCTTGTTTCTAGTCTTAAATAGGAAGTTTGACCTAAAGTCGAACTTTGAGCCCCGTTGGCCTAAAGTGGCCTTATAATAGCCGAATAGGGCTCAAACGTGAAAAAGAGCGTGGTTTTGAAGAGCCGTATACAGTATTTCATAGTTTCTATGTACTATTACTAATGATTTAACTTGTTTTTTAGTCTTAATTGTGAACTTTGACTAAAAGTTAAACTTTAAACCCTGATTGGCCTGAACTAGGTCATATAATAGCTGAATGGGAACATATTAGGTGGAAATGTTGTTAGAGACGACTAGCGCACAATCGGAGAGAAAATGATGTTTCGAGAGCCGAGATTAGTATTACATAGCTTCTATATATAATTACTATAAATTAAACTTGTTTCTAGTCTTAATTATGAAGTTCAACCAAAAGTCAAAATTCAGCTCCAATTGACCTGAACTAGACCTATTTTAGGCCGATCAGGGTTGAAAGTTTGATTTTTGGTCAAACTTCCTAAATAAGACTAGAAACAAGATTTATTAGTAGAAATGTACATAGAAACCATGCAATATTTCATCCGTCTCTAGAAAACCACGATTTAGACCTGTTTTTAGGCCCTATTCAACTCAAATAAGGCCTAGTTCAAGCCAATTCGGGGCTGAAAGTCAGATTTTTGGTCAAACTCTCAATTTAGCGTAGAAATAAGCTTAATTAGTAGTAATTGTATATTGAACTTATATAATAATACTTACGGCTCTTGAAAACCTTGTTTTTTTCCATTTGGGCCCTTATATGGCTCTAATATTGCCTAACTCAAGTCAATCGGGGCTAAAAGTTTAACATTTGGTCAAACTTTCCAACTAAGACTATAAACAACACAATTAGTATAAATTGTACGTAGAAACAATGTAATACTACTCCCCGCTCTCGAAAACAACGTTTTCTGCTCATTTGTGCCCTATTTGGTTCTTATATGGCCTGCTCTTGAAAACCACGTTTTGTTCCCATTTGCACCGTATTTGGCTCTTATATGGCTTCGTTCAATCCAATTGGGGCAGAATGGAACTTCCCAATTAAGCTAGAGACAAGTTAAATTAGTAATAATTATATATAAAATCTTTATAATATTATGCCTGGCTCTTGAAAATCATGTTTTCTTCCTCTTTGGCCCTTTCGGCTCTACTAAGGCCTAGTTTAGGCCAATCAAGGTTGAAAGTTAGATTTTTGGCCAAACTCTCTAATTTAAATTAAAAATAAGGTTAATTAGTATTAATTATATATAAAACCAATGTAGTACTACTCAGCCTCTTGAAACTATACTTTTTCCCTATTTTGGCCCCATTCGGCTCTTATAAGGCCAATCGGGGCTGAAAGTTTGAATTTTATTCAAACTTTCTAATTAAGATTTGAAATTTGTAGTAATTATAAAGCCCCTGTTTGATACCTATTCGGCTCTTATAAGGCCTATTTCAGGCCGACGGGGTTGAAAGTTTGACTCTTGGTTAAACTTCCTAATTAAAACTAGAAACAAGATCTATTAGTAGTAATGTACATAGAAACCATGCAATATTTCACCTATCTCAAGAAAACCACGATTTCTACCTTTTTAGGTCCTATTCAACACAAACATGGCCTAGTTCAAGCCAATTCAGGGCTGAATGTTAAATTCTTAGTCAAAGTCTCAATTTAGAGTAGAAATAAGCTTAATTAGTAGTAATTGTATATTGAACCTATGTATTAATACTCACAGATCTTGAAAACTATGTTTTTCTCTCCGTTTGTTTGGGCCCTTATGTGGCTCTAATATGGCTTAACTCAGGTCAATCGGGGTTAGAAGTTTAAGATTTGGTCAAACTTTCCAACTAAGACTATAAACAACACAATTAGTATAAATTGTATGTAGAAACTATGTAATACTACTCCCAACTTATAGTAAAAATAATATTAAATATTTATAATTGCATATTGAACCTATGTAATACTACTCACGATTCTCGAGAACCACATTTTTCTCCCTTTTTGGGCCTTATTCGGCTCTTATATGGCCTAGTTAAGGTCAATCGGGGATGAAAGTTTGACTTTTGGTCAAAATTCTGAATTAAGACTAGAAACAAGTTTAATTTGTAGTAATTTTACACAAAAAATATATAATACTACTCCCGGCTCTAGAAAACTACGCTTTCTCCCAGTTTGTGCTTTATCGACTCTTATAAGGCCTAGTATAGGCCAATGAGGCTGGATATTTGACTTTTGGTCAAACTTTAAAAAAAGAGTAGAAACAAGATTAATTAGAAGTAAATCCATATGAAAACTATGTAATACTACTCCCGGTTCTTTAAAACCACATTTTCACCCCCTCATTTGGGCCAAATTTGGCTCTTATAAGGCCTATTTCCGGTTAATCGGGGCGAAAGTTTGAATTTTGGTCAAACTTCTCAATTAAGATTAGAACATGGTTAATTAGCATTAATTGTACATAGAAACTATGTAATATCAATCCCGGCTATTGAAAATAATATTTTCTCCCCGTTTGGGCCCTATTTGGCTCTAGTAAGGCCTAGTTCAGGCCAAACGGGGCAGAAAGTTTGACTTTCGGTCATAGTTCTCAATTTGGAGTAGAAATAAGGTTGATTAGTAGCAATTGTACAGTGAAACTACGTAATACTAATTTGGCTCTTTAAAATCACATTTTTCTCCCCATTTGGAGCCTATTTGGCTCTTATTATGGCCTAATTCTGATCAGTTGGGGCTAAAAGCTAGACTTTTGGTCAAACTTCTCAATTAAGATTATAAATAAGTTTAATTAGTTTTAATTATATGTAGAAACTATATAGCACTATTCCCGTCTCTTGAAAACTATGTTTTCTCCTAATCTGTACCCTATTTGGCTATTATACGGCCTAATTCAGGCCAATCGGGGCTGAAAGTTTGACTTTTGGTCAAAGTTCTAAATAAAGATTAAAAACAAAATAAATTAGTAGTAATTGTATGTAGAAACTATGTAATATTACACCTGGCACTTCAAAACCACGGTAAGGCCTAGATCAGGCCAATCGGGGCTGAAAGTTTGACTTTTGGTCAAACTTCCTATTTAAGACTATAAACAAGGTTATTAATAGTAATTGCATATAAAAACTATGTAATATTACACCCAACGCTTGAAAACTATGTTTTCTCCCTGTTTAGGTCCTATTCGGCTATAATATAGCCCAGCTCTGGCCAATCGGGGCTCAAAGTTAAATTTTGGTCAAACTTACTAATTTAGAGTAGAAATAAGATTAATTAGTAGTTTTGTAAATTAAACCTATGTTATACTACTCACGGATCTTGAAAATCACGTTTTCTCTCCCATTTGGGCCCTAGTTCAGGCCATTCGGGACTGAAAATTTGACTTTTGGCCAAACTTCCCAATTTATAATAGAAATAATGTTAATTAGCAATAAATGTATGTTGAACTTATGTAATACAACTCACAACTCTTAAAAACCAAGTTTTTCTCCACATTTAGGCCTTATTCAGCTCTTATATGGCCTGATTCAGGTCAATCGGGGTTGAATTTTGAGCTCAGTCTAACTCCCAATTAAGACTAGGAACAAGTTTAATTAATAGTAATTATACATAGAAACTATGTAATACTACTCCCAACTATTAAAAACTATGTTTTCTCTCTTTTTTGCCCTATTCGGCTCTTATAAGCCCTAGTTCAGGCCAATCAGGGCTGAAGTTTGATTTTTGTCAAACTTCTAATTAAGACAAGAAACATTTTTAATAAGTCTATTTTACATAGAAACTATGTAATACTACTCCCGACTTTTGAAAATCATATTTTCTCCTCGTTTGGGTCTTATGCGGCTCTTATAGGGCTTAGTTTCAGCCAGTTAGGGAAGTTTGACTTTGGTCAAATTCTGAATTAAGACTAGAAATAAGGTTAATTAGTAGTAATTATACATAGAGTCTATGTGTGTACTACTTCCGGCTTTTTGAAAACTATGTTTTCTTCTCGTTTGGGCTCTGTTCGGCTCTTATATGGCCAAATTCAGGTCAATCGAAGTTGAAAGTTTAACTTTTTGGTGAAACTTTCCAATTTGTAGAGAAATTAGGTTAATTATTAGTAATTGTACATAGAAACTATGTAATACTATTTTCAGATCTTGAAAACCATGTTTGGGCACTATTCGGCCCTTTTAGGCCCAGTTCAGGCCATTCGGGGCAGAAAGTTTTACTTTGGGTCAAACTTTCTAATTAACGCTAGAAATAAGATTAATTATTAGTAATTATATATAAAAATTAGTAATACTATTCCCGGCTTGAAAATCACATTTTTCCCCCGTTTGGGTCCTATTTGTCTCTTAGAAGGCCAATTCAGGCCAATCGGGGTGAAATTTTGACTTTTGATCAAACATTCCAATTAGATTAGAAAATTGGTAAATTAGTAGATTGTACAAAAAAACTATTAATGCTACTCCCAGCTCTTGAAAACATTGTTTATCCCCATTTGTGCCATCTTCTTCTTATAAGCCCTAGTTCAGGCCAATCATAGATAAAAGTTTGACTTTTTTAAACTTCTTAAATAGGACAAGAAACAAATTTAATTAACAGTATTTTACATAGAAACTATGTAATACTACTCCCGACTCTTAAAACCACAATTGCTCCCCATTTGGGACTTATTCGGCTCTTATAAGGCCTAATTCAAGCCAATCGGAGCTGAAAGGTTTGACTTTGATTAAACTTTCAATTAAGACTAGTCACAAGGTTAATTAGCAATAGTTATACAGAGAAACTAGGTAATTCCACTCTCGGTTCTTGAAAACCACGTATTCTCCCTGTTTGGGCCCGATTCAACTCTTATATAGCATAGTTCAGTCTAATCGTGCTGAAAGTTTGACTTTTAGTCAAACTTCCCAATAAAGACTAGGAGCAAGGTTCCTGGTAGTAAGTTTACATAGAATCTATTTATACTACTCACGTCTTTTGAAAACCTCCTTTTCTCATCGTTTGGGCTCTATTTGGCTCTTACAAGGCCTAGTTTAGGTTAATCAGAGATGAAAGTTTGACTTTTTGGTAAACTTTCTAATTGGAGTAGAATGAGATTAATTAGTTGTAATTGTACATTAAACTATGTAATACTACTGTCGGCTCTTGAAAAAGAAACTAGGTAATTCCACTCTCGGTTCTTGAAAACCACGTATTCTCCCTGTTTGGGCCCTATTCACTCTTATATAGCATAGTTCAGTCTAATCGGTGCTGAAAGTTTGACTTTTAGTCAAACTTCCCAATTAAGACTAGGAAGAACAAGGTTACCTGGTAGTAAGTTACCTAGAATTATTTATTACTACTCACGTCTTTTGAAAACCTCCTTTTCTCATCGTTTGGGCTCTATTTGGCTCTTACAAGGCCTAGTTTAGGTTAATCAGAGATGAAAGTTTGACTTTTGGTTAAACTTTCTAATTGGAGTAGAATGAGATTAATAGTTGTAATTGTACATTAAAACTATGTAATACTACTGTCGGCTCTTGAAAACTATGTTTTCTCTCTATTTGGGCACTATTCAGTTCTTTTAAAGCCCAAATCAGGCTATCCGGGGCAGAAAGTTTTACTTTTAATCAACTTTCAAATTAAGACTAGAAACAAGTAATTATCTGTAATTATACATAAAAACTATGTAATACTACTCCCGGCTCTTTCAAACCCTATTTTTTCCCCCATCTTGAGCCTTATTCGGTTCTTATAAGGCCTAGTCATGCCAATCTGGGCTGAAAGACAGTTGGTCAAACTTCCCATTGAGATTAAAAATGTTGTTTATTAGAAGTATTTGTAGTGAAACTATATACTACCACTCACGTCTTGTTGAAAACTATGTTTTTCTCCCATGGGCCAAATTCGGCTCTTATAAGGCATATTTGGCCAATCAAGGTGCAAGTTTGAATTTTGATCAAACCTCCCAATTAGACTAGAAACATGGTTAAATTAATAGTAATTATATATTGAAACTATGTAATACTACTCTCGGCTCTTGAAAGCCATATTTTTTTCTGTTTGGGCCTTATTCAGCTCTTATAAGGCATTGTTTAGGCAATCGGTGTTGAAAGTTTAACTTTTTGTCAAGCTTCCTAATTAAAACTAGAAATAAGGTTTATCAGTATTAATTTAATATAGAAACTATGTAATATTACACTTGGCACTTGAAAAACATATTCTCTCCCTCTTTAGGCCTATTCGGCTCAATAAGGCCTAGTTCAAACCAATCGAGCTGAAAGTTAGATTTTTTTGTCAAACTCTCCAATTTAGAGTAGAAATAAGGTGAATTACAAGTAATTGTACATTGAACCTATGTAATACTACACACCACTAAAACCATATTTTCTAAAGAAAAC